>JAWWLR010044836.1:0-10013 GCA_035041075.1 Acraspis erinacei | reverse complement strand
TTGAATTTCCATTTAAAAAAATTTCAATTGACTTTCCAAACAAAACTACGAATTTTAAACAGAAAGTAAATTTTCTATGAAATGTTCGAATTTTGAACAAATCAGTTTCATTATTTGAAACCAAAAAGGGATGTTTTTTTTAAAGAAAATTGTTAAACTTTTAAAGAAATGCTAAAATTTAGAATGAAAGAGGTAATCTTCAGGAGAAAGTTTTTTCTGAATTTGCAAAAATTACGTTCATGAGTGAACGACACATACCGTTAGAAATCCTAACAAAGGGTCTCGCCCCCCCCCCCCCTTCCTTGAAGGGTTACATTTTCAATTAGGATTTTTAAATCTGATTTTCTATCTTTATTAATAACAATCGATTTATTTAAATTTCGTACTTTGTAATTTTATCAGCGAATAAACGAATTTTGTAACGACTCTTCAGACTATATGGATCTATGCTTTAACAACTTTTAATTTAATTTCTTTCTGATAAAAGATCTTTTCCTACACTACGCTGATAATCGAAACTCAGAACTTCAGATTGCCGGTCGGTTGCTTTTCCCTTAAGCTATTCGAGACATCAAAAGAAGAATCCTTTTTCAGAAATACACGAATTATCTCACCAGGTATTACGTATTCAAGTTTTTCAGGTAATCGGTATTATCAGAAGAGAATAAACGAAATTATTCACGTCTTTGCAGACTAGATAGAGCCATGCTTTGAACATTTGAAAATTAGTTTATTTCTGAAAAAATATCTTCCACGTCACTCCGCTAGAAATCGAAACAGAGAAGTTCCGATTGCCGTTCGGGTGCTTTTCCATTAAGCTACTACAGAGATCGAAAGAAGAATGCTTTTTGTGATTCTTTGAAAAATTTGAATACGTTGAACCTAGTAAATTAATGCGTGAATTTCTGAGAAGGGATTCTTATTTCAAAGTCTCTAGTAGCTTAATGGAAAAGCACGCAACAGGCCTCTACGAAATTCAAATGTTCAATAAACAGGTAATACAGGAATTTTAAACAAAATATTTGAATTTTCAACAAAAGAAGTTAAATTTTAAGTCAAAAATTTAAGAATTATATTTTTAGTAAAAACAATTAGTTTTTAACTAGAAAAGATAATTCTAAACAAAACAATTAAATTTGGAACCAAAAAATGGTTTTCAGTTACAATGTATTTTTACTATTTTCTGAAAATTTTTCTTTTTGATTTAAAATTTATTCTTTTTGATAGAAACACTGCCCCTTTCTTAGAAAAAATGCATCTTTTGTGTTGAAGATTCAACTGTTTCCTAGAAAATTAACTTTTTGTTTAAAATTCGAGTGTTAAAAAGTAAATTGAAATTTATTCGTATGGTAATTCAACACTTTTTTGAAAAGTAGTCTTCCTGATAAAAAAATTCGCCTGTTTTAGTAAAATTTTAATTTTTCTTGGCTGAAAGTTTAACTATTTAGTTCCGTTTTTTTCTAATTTATCTGTTATGGAACAAAATTCATTTTTCTTGATTAAAAATGCAAATGTTGTGCTAAAAATCCAAATTTTTGGTCTAATATATTGCAGTGTTGTTAAAAAGTTAAATATTTCAGAGAAAATATGCTTTTTTAAATTAATTTTTTTTTTTTAATATAGATTTGGAATTATTATTTAATTGAAAAAACAATGATTGTTTTTACTTTTTTTTAAATTAAAAATTCACATGTTTCAAGAAATCCTTCAAAAAATGAAACTTAATCGTTTCTCGAGCAAGGACAACTAGAATCTTTTTTTATTGAAGATTCGACAATTTTTTTTTTTTGTAATAAAAACTTTGCTTCAAGAGAAATATAAATTTTTTAATAAATAAGCATCTTCTTGGAAGAGAATTTAACAATGTTGTAAAAAATTTTTTTTCAAAATTTGTCTTTTTAAAATTAAGATTAAATTTTTTTCGTAGAAACTTACTTCTTGTTTAAAAAACCATATTTCGATCGCGAAAAGTCAAGTGAAATATTTTTTATACAAAATTAAACTTTTTTATTTTACCGGTTTAATTTAAAATTTCGTCTATTTTATTAGAAATTTCATTTTTTAAGAAAATGCAAATTTTTCGTTTAAAATTTTTATTTTCTTTTAGAGTATTCAAATATTTTGCTTGAAAGATTTGGCTGAATTACTTTGTTGAGAAATCTTTTCTTTATAATTTATATTTTCAGTTAAAAATTCATCACTTTGGTTAAAAGTTCAACCATTTACTGAAAATAATTATATTTGATAAAAGTTAAACTATATTGTTAAAAATTAATTTTTTTATTTCTAAATAAAATTCGACTTTAAGATTAAAATTTAAAAATGTAGATATAGTTTTATATCTTTCTTGAGTGATAAATTTTTTTTTTGAAAATTCATCTTTTTGGTTTTGAAATTGTTTTTTTATGTCTAAATTTAACTTTTGTTCATTAAAATATAAACTGTGACACCATTTTGTTGATTACTCATATTTTTGGTTTGAAAATTGCAGTATTATGTTAAAAATTTGATTATTTGGTTAAAAAATCAAGTATTCGATTAAAAAGCCATCTTATATGGCAGGAAATAAATTTTTTCTTTCAAATAAAAGAGTCAATTTAAAAATTTCTTATTTGTATCCAAAATACTGTTTTATTCCGGTCATAAAATAATCCATGTTAAAAATATTGCAATATTATTTGTTAATTTTTATATTTTTTGGATTCTAACAATTTTCACAGACTCAGGAAATTAGCTATTTCTATAAATATGCTATGTCACATATTTATAAAAAATATTTATACAAATCGTAATTATTTCTTTATGGATAGCACACTTGTTTTATTAAATTTAAATTTTACAATTTTTTTTTAAATTAAATAATAAATATTTTTTGAATTATTATAGCTTTCGCCAAACAGATTAACAAATTAATTACAATGCCAAACCCTTCTAATAATAAAGGATCTTTTAATTAATATTAATTAATTTTCTAATTGATTCTTTGGTCTTTAATTGAACATTGTATACTGCGTTCGTTATCTCGTAAATCATAACCATCCATCATGTCCTTCCAAGATAATTATTTTTCAATACGCGGTTACAAAGGAAAAACATTATTTACTGAATTCATTGAAATTAATATGTTGTCACGCTTTATAAATCTTTTATCTTTTATGGAAACACAGTTTTTACGCCGAAAAAGTATTATTAATTCTACAAAATTTTAAAATAAATAAAAATATTTAAAAAAAGAAAATTTGATCTAATGTTTTTGAAATGTTGTAGGCAGTTATTAATTTTTAAGATTTTTAGGGTTTTCAAAGATGCTACTAAATATTTTCCAGAATTTATCTTGCCTAATGTTTATTTTACTAAAAATAATTTACTATAAATTTCATTTATCCAAACTATGAATTTGGCTAATTTTAATTTTATCGAAATACTTTTTGAAATAATAATTATATTTACAAATTTGAAATAATTGTTAATACTGAATAACCTTTTAACATCATTTTATGATTCCGAATTACCGTTTGATGTAATTCTTATTTTTCCGAAAAACCTTGGCAGATCATTTTTAAGATTTTCAAATTTTTATTTGGTAAATTTCTTATTTTATTAAATAACTATTTACCTCATATTTTATTTTCCTGAATTATGATTTATCGTCATTTTTATTCTTCCGAATCGCCAAAAGAAATAAATGGCCCGAAACACAAAAATTTTCCAAAGAAAATAAAACCAGCAAGGATGTTTAATAACTGAATTCAAAAATATGAATTTTTTCATCTTTATAATTTCATATTCCCGAAATTTATAAATTTCTTAGTTTATGAAAAAAGTAGATAAATGTCCAAATCGTGAAACTTTTGAAAAATTTTATTTAATCCTAAAATTGAAAATAAATATCCAATATAGAGTAAAAAAATTATTCTAAAAAATAAAAATAAAATAAATATTTTTTCGGAATTTTAAAAGTGAGCATCTTATTATTTTTCGAAATTTCGGTAATTTATTATTTTACTTAATTAAAAATTTTGGAAATGAATGCTCCTAAAAATTTTATTTTGAGTGAATAATTTTTAATGTCGGGAATTTTCATTTCAGCCATTCTTACAATTTTTATGATGTGAAGTTGAAAACTCGTTAATTTAAGAGATGTATAAATACACATTCTTAAATTTTGATGATCTTATGTATCAAAACTAAAGTTTGCAAAGCGAAATAATCCAAATCTTGGGAATTTCGAATCTGTATCAGCAAAATTACGGAAATTAGAATTGTTAAACTGTAAAATTGCAAAACCTTTAATTTCAAAAATTAAAAACTCTGTAATTTTCATGATTTAAATTCGATTTTTTTCAATTGGGAAGATTTAGCATTAGAAACTTGACTTTTGATCTTCAAAATCATTGAAAAATAAAGTATTTTTGGGAATTTAAAAATTCAGCAATTTTCTTTTTTGGAACTATGAAAATAATGAAAATTATTATTTTCGGGAATCTGAAAGTTCGTGTTTCAAAATTTTGAGAATGTAAATATTAAGCAGTTTTATTTTCTTTCAGAAAATTTCTGTTCCAGTAATCATTGTGTCTCTATTTTGTGATTCACAATTCTTAAAATTAAAAAGAAAACTTTTTCATCCTAAGTTCTACCAAACCTTGACCAGAACGTCAGCTTTCCAGTTTTAAAGCAGACCAGGGGGGCTGGCCTGGGCGTTGCTAGCTTTTCCACACCAAATCCAAACCAGAAATGTCCTTGAAAACCGAGTTTTAAACGTTTAATCTTTTTGGATAGCTGATCAGTGTTAAAGCTTAAACAAACTAGACCTTCCAGACTGAACTTAGAATTTTTTCCACTTTACCAGCTGATCCAAGACAAACCTGAAACAGAACTGACCTTCCAGGCCAAACTTTGAAGATTTCTTCTTCCTGGATAGCTGAGCAGCTCTGGTACTAGGCCAAACAAGTCCTTCCAAACATTTCAGACCAAACTGAGAATTTTTTGTTCTTCGCTAGGTGATCAGCACCAAACTTGAAACAGGCCTACCCTTTCAGCTTAAACGTTTGTACATTTGTTCTTCTTGGATGGCTTAGCAACTTCATTCCTGGTGAGTCAGGCTTTCTCCACAAGAAGGTATAGGTAATTTGAAACATAGGAGCCCCTGATGCCATATCTGAGCCAGATTTAATCTTCTAAACTGGACACACAGGATTAAGTTAGACCTGAGCCAGACCTGGCACCAGACTGCCATCAAATTTGCCCACGCTTGATAAATTCTCATGACAAGTAGATGCTTAAAGTTTCATTCTTTTAAAGGAGCTTTGCGCTTTGCTCATGAAATTACCCCAAATAATAAAAGTAGAACCAGAATAGCAAGAATCATATTAATAGATTTCTTGTTTAACCCTGAAGGCTCAGCTCCGGGTTCCTGGAAACGCCAGTATTTCCTCCTGGCTTGAGATGATTCTTTGCAGACTCGCGATGATTAGCTTACCCACAAAGGTAACTAGGAGAATTGAGAAGTGCAAAAGAAGTTGGCAGATGTGTGATACACACTATGAGAGCGCTCTTGATGTAACCATGAAAGGCACCTCTCTGAAGATTGATACTGTTTTTGTCATACTCTAATTCTCAGACGAGATAGTGAATCTAGATTTCCAAAGCGACACTTTCCAGGCGGAAGCTGGGAGATCGCTGCAGAAGCACGATGGTCAGCAAGCAACTGTTTATTATCCCTAACCCACACCTTCTTCGTCTGTATTTTTCTCTTTGCGTCAAATAACACCCGTATTTTGTCAAAAATGTGTTGCTTGATCATCAGCAGATTTGACTTGCACAGTTGGTGCAATAGTCTTTTGGCCTTTTAGTTAATATTGGATATTAGCCTTCGTTTTGAATCAGCTACAAGCTCTTGCCCCAACATAAACTGAAGAATTGGTAGTTCAGAGGTCGGACTTTTTCCAAATATCCTTACGAAGATAGACATCTATTTCAGCTATAATTGGTGCTTGAAGGGTACCCAGCTACTCGATCTAGACCATGGAGCTTGGAAGGCCTTCGAAATCAAGCCTGGAAAATTATCCGCGACTGCTTATCAATTATTGTGATAATATTCAGCAGAAGTCCTTTGTTGAGAGAACCTTTATCCATTACCTGAGGATGCATTCCACGCCTTTGTCATAAACCCTATAGTTCGATTCCAAAGGAAGTGCAACCGAAAATGTATGTGTGTAATATTGTAATAAGCCATCTAAGAAAACTTAGAAACGGCAAGAGGTTAATATCCGTGGCATTGATTAAACCTGACCTGTTGAGCTATCTTCAAATGCCTCGTGTTTTTCTTGAAGAGCAATTGATCAATAGCATCCTTAGATGCAGCATATATCTTATGAAGTTCTGCTTTTGCAAGCATATCTACTTTGCCGTTATATTCAATAAGCGAAAATTCAGACACCCAGGCCAAGTTGTCCCAGTTATTAACAGGGACTTCGTGAAGCTCTTGTAGGCAACCCCAGGTAAGTCTGGATCCAAGTTTTTTCAATTGAAGAGCTCCTAAAGCAGTCTAAAAATAGGAGTATATTTGCGTGCAATGGTGATATGTCGTAGAAAGTTTGCTCAGTGCGATTGTAATCAAGTAATCCAACTTCAGAGACAAGGAAATCTTCAAAGCCGTCTTTATACCAGACGTGTATTTCAGTTATAAATAAATAGCTTTTCCTCTGTTTATCATGACAGGCTTCCATTTTCCGGAATGTCACCTTAAAGGTCTCCATAAACTAGTATTCTTTCAGCATTTTATGAAAGTGCACGCAAAGGTTTCATGCGTCGACAAAACGCTCTTTATAACTGAAATGAACTCCAAAGCCACTGCTGAGATTCTTTTCATTAACCCAGTATTTTCCAGACAAAAGACCCTTTGTAGGGTCTCCAGCTGTTTTGTCGAACTAAACAAACTGGTTCTTGGCACCCAGATCAAATTAATTAAGGGTCTAAGATAACTCAAAATTCTGTAGCTAATGTGCAAAGTCGAAGTTCTTGCCACAGAAATTAGGGTTCGTAAGTCAGCGTACTTTCCTGCGTCTCGTACAAATGAACCATTCTATTTTGTCTGAGATAAGAGATATGCCACAATCGTGGCACAAATCCTCAACAGCGTTCAGAGGGTTTTGCATGAGTAAGAACAAAGTTTACTCATGTTTTCCTGTTGCCAGTACAAAATGTTCATCTCCACACACTTGTATATGAAAACCTGATTCATTTAATCTAGGAATCAAATCACCAATGGCGATTTTGACATAGTGAACGCTAAAAGTCCTTCCTGCGGAAAACTCTGTTTTACATTCGCTCTCACGTTGCAACTGTGAAGCTAAGGCTGGCCAAACCTTTTGCATATTATGCAGCCATTCACCTGTTAACAGTGATACCTCTACCATGTTCATGAGCAAGGGTCTCTGAAGTTTCGCAATATTAGGTACATTTTGAATGCTAAAAATGCCTCGTACATGGTTTCCTTTTAGCTGATGGTATTTCGCTATTACATCTTCCTACACTAACCTTATATAAATCCCAGTTTTACAAATCCCGCCAATTCTAATAAATAGGGTCCTAGTTTGTTTTTTAAAGGCCTGATGTCTATAATTCTACCAAGGATCATTACAGTCTGACTTTCCAATAACAACACGAAAATTATCCTCATAAAATTTACGTATGATCCTATTCAATACTTCCACAGCAAACACCAGCTGATCAATTCATCTTATCTACCTAGGAATAATTTTCAATCACTCTCAAATATTCTCCCTATATTTGTTTCAGCCATGCGCTTCGCTAATGGATCCAGAACACTAGGTCAGATCAAAACCTCATGACATCTAGTTTTCACAAAGGTTAGAGTAATTCCGCTAATAATTCTTGCCGCCACGATAGTTAAAACGTAATCTAAAAGTAATCTTAAAAATACCAAAGACCGACATGAAGAAATAAAAATTCTTGCCACAGAAAAATGGGGTTTCTTTAGTACCATCTTTAGCTTGTGATCTTCCATATTGTATTATGCGCATTTAAATCATATCAAATGAACAGCGAACATCCTCTTGAACAGCAGTAATTTACCAAACGACTGTATTTCTCTGATTGAGGCGGGTTTATAGAATTGAATAGCAGGTCTGCTGAGCAAATTAATACGTGCTCACGTCTTCATTCTTTTTGTCGCTCGGTTTTAATTTCTACCTGGTCTATAGTGCAGAACACATATAGTCGATATCCGTTCTGACGTAAATTGCTGTCCTAGGCTATTCACAACATTTGTTGTAAAATATAGGAATACATTTTTGACTCATACCTTTAATGTCTATCTTGTCACAACAAGAATCTTAAATCAGAGAAAACGAGTATGTTCCACTACTATAAGTCTGCTAAAGATGGCTGAAGCAGAATGATAGTGGTAAATATTAATTTCAATGAACTTCAAATCCGAGGATTTTACGCTGCTCATTTAGGAATCCGGGTTATCGGCTATTTCAAAGGAATCTGCTTCTTCATTTTCACAGTAGGCTCTTTTGGTTTAGCAAGCATTATCATGTGGATTCTTCTCAATCTCAGAGAAGGCTTACAGTCGAACTCCTTTATGGTTTCGATAACTGAAGGGTCCACACTCAAAACTAACTGGGTCACCCTGTAATATTTCTCGAACTTCAAGATTATCCACTCCTCTCTTAGCGTACGACTCTGAAGCTCCTAACTATTTGAGCACGGATGAAGGGATCTAACAAGTTCCAGATATTAATGCTAAAAATTTTCCAGGTTTAGGAAGATTCTTTGAGTCAATGACTTTGTTCTTAATAATTCTCATGAGTTCAAACTGCCTACTGCCTCGATGAGACATGTCATAGACACCTTATTTAAGCAGATGACAGCCAGGAAGTTGTTTTTAAAACGGCAGTCCTCACACTTTGTATAAGGTCATCAGGTTTTTACACTAGTGACCTTTGTCTCTAGAGCTGATTCAAAAGCAACTGCTTGTTCTTAGTTAAGCTTCTCTTTCGTATAAATCACCTTGAGCAACAACCCTGCCTCTTTTAGCTTCCCTGTGTTCACTAGGAGTTTTGCCATCAGACCAGTACCCTTTGTTGGTCCCGGTTCAAGGGAGTTTTTCATTTAACAACAGAATCTGCTAATAAACGTAACTTCTCCTGAAGGATTACTATCTTCCTCGTTTCTGGGCATTTTCTGGGCTCACCTAGCTCAGTAACTCTAGTCTCTTTTATGGGACTAATAAAAGTCCAGTTCTCAGCCATACCACTCGATGTGCTAGGAACCATAAAGACGCCTGGGTACTGTGAGGTTACTTGGTATCCCAGGATTAAAATTTAATATAAGCATTTAAGAAAACAAAATTTAAATATGGAGATAATATTTGTAGATTAAGAATAATCAAGAAATAAGAAACATGATTAGGAATGATCAAGATAAATCAATTGCAGGTAGTTTTCGTGAACAAGAAATCAGTACTATTAGGCATCCTGATATTTATCATGAATTTCCTGATATTCCTGATTTTTATAGTGATATAAAAATTGATATTGATATTCATATGCATTGAAATTGATATAGTTATCTGCTGGCTTGGAAAGTACTGATAACGCTGATGACTCATTCCTATAGTTCGTTAAAATTACAATAATTACTTATTGAAGATTGAACAAGAAAATTTGACATGTGAAAAGCATTGGTGACGTAATCTGCAGGTTTAGCCAGCATTGATAATGTTAATGATTCAAAAACAAAATTCTCTATAGTTCTGATCCCGATCATTCGAGTCTTTCTAGAAATGAATATGACTCGTTTTTAAAACTTATGTATTTTAACTGAGATTGAAATAAAATTGAAAATCCTTTTTAAACTCCAATAATTAAGTTAATTTGAAGAATTCCTGAAAATAAAACCAAAAATCTAAAGACCAAATTATTTGTTATAAACAAATTGTATGAACAAATAGACAAATTATCTTATTATCGGTAATTATTCTA
>JAWWLR010044823.1:0-10014 GCA_035041075.1 Acraspis erinacei | reverse complement strand
AGATAGATTTCCAAAATTTCACAAAGGTTCAGAGACTTCACAAAGCTTTCGATAATTTCACGAATACTACCGAGTATTTAAGAAATAATATATATCAAATATTTCACAAAGATTTAGAAGATTTCACAAAGATTTTTAGAGAATTCACAATGATTTAAAAAAGATTTTAAAGATTTCAATAAGATTAAAAATATTTCTAAAAGAATTTCACATATATTTCAAATATTTCACAAAGACTTCTATTATTTCACAACGATGTTAGATAGATGTCAATGATTGAACAAAGATTTTTAGGGAATTCACAAAGATTTCAAATAGATTTAAAAGATTTCACAAAGATTTCAGATTGATTAAAAATATTTCGCAAAGATTTCAGATATACCTCCAACACTTCACAAAGCCTTCTTTTATTTCAGAAAGATTTCAGATAGACTGAAAAGATTTCACAAAGATTTTAGATAGATTTCTAAGATCTCACAAAGAATTCTATTATTTCATAAAATTCATTGTTTTCCTAAAGATTTCATCAAGATTTTGATATTTTCACGAATATTACCGAATATTTAAAGAAATAATATATTTCGCAAAAATTTGTAAAGAATTCACAAAGATTTCACAAAGACTTAAATGATTTTTTCCAAGATTTCAAGTATTTCACAAAGATTTTAATGATTTCCCAAATATTTCAAAGATTTCACAAAGATTTCAAATATTTTGTCAAGACTTATAGAGAACTCACAAAAATTTCACAAAGATTTCAAAGATTTCCCAAAACTTTCGAATATTTCGCAAGGTTTTCAAATAAATTCAAAAGATTTCGCACAGATTTCAAAGATTTCTCAAAGACTTCTTTATTTCAGAAAGATTTCTGATAGATTTGAAAGACAGCACAAAGATTTTAATAATTTCAAATAGATTTCAAAGATTTCAGATAGATTTCCAAAATTTCACAAAGGTTCAGAGACTTCACAAAGCTTTCGATAATTTCACGAATACTACCGAGTATCTAAAAAATAATATATATATAAAATATTTCGCAAAGATTTTTAGAGAATTCACAAAGATTTCACAAGGATTTAAATTATTTCCCATGTATTTCAAGTATTTCACAAAGATTTTAATGATTTCCCAAATATCGATTTCGATTTTTCAATATCGATTTCAAAGATTGAAAAAAGAATTCAGTGATTTCCTAATGATTTCACAAATATTTGGGATATATTAAAAAGATTTTAATCATATTTCAAATATGTCACAAGGAATTCAATGTTTTCAAAAATCTGCCGAATATTTCAAAAATATTTGTATCCACAAAGATTTCATCAATATTTAAAACATATTTAAATAACTTTACAAATTTTACCAAATATTGCAAATATTTCGCAAACATTTTCAAAGATTTTCAAAGATATCACAAATATTTGACAGAGGATGCAATAATATCTCAAATGTTTTATAAAGATTTTATCAGAATTAAAAATATTTCCCAAAGATTTCAGACGGATTTAAAAGATTTTAAAATGCTCGCCATCTTTTTGTTATTGAAATTTGTTATTAATCATTTTCAGATAGGACGAATAGATTTTCTTTCAATTGTAAAATATAAGATTAAAAATTAAAAAAAAGAATTTGCGAAAAAACGACACAAGAGACGAACAAAATTTTAAAAAATTTGTTTAACCAAAAAATACCTACAAGTTTGTTATAAACCAGAATAAAATTCTATTTAACAAAATATTTCGCCTGAATTTCATCTACATTGAATATAAACAAATTATATTTGTGGCCCAATGACACAAGTTGTAGTAAAATGTTTAATAATAATTTTTATTTTAATAGAATGCCCATTTTTTTAATGATACAAATAAGACAGTAAAAGTACTTTTGTTTCAATACTAATGCTCTCATGAATGGTAATAATATAAATTTATTGAAATGATATACTGTTTTCAGGATAGCTAAGAATCAAATTTATTGCAAAATAAGAAACAATAATTAAATTAACCATTAAAAAAGAGACTTGTACTGATATATTTGAACATATACTAATAGAGTTGAACATAATGTGTTCGTTAAAGCCGAAGGAGCTTTAACGAAAGAGAATTCACAATAACCAAATTAAAGTTTTCGATGCATGGACCTTCCATTTTAAAAGGCTTGCGCACAAATGTGGGGGACATGGAAAGACCGAGAGCGTAGCGCTCAAGCTTGCGAGCGAAGCAAGCCGCGCGCGTAGCGCCCTATGAGAATGTGCGCGCACGGCGGGCACAATTTTATTTCTTGAAAAATATAATTATTTCGATTAAAATTAAAATTTTTTGATAAATTTAGCCTTTTCGGTCAAAAATTCAAACGTTTTATTGAAAATTCGTCTTTTTGGAACCAAAATTCAACTTTTTGACTTCTTTGGGTAGAAAGTTGATCTTTTCGGGTCAAATATTAATTTTTTTTTTAAATCCCTTATTTTTTAAAGTGTATGAATATGTTGGATCTTGACTCACGTTGGAGGTAAGAGAAGTGCTTTTCGTATAGTTGATAAGCTGACGTCCTGGCAAGACTATCCTGGATCGTATGAACTATTGTGGCCGAAGCTTCCTTTTAAATGCAACGACTGCATCATCATGAGGAAAGTTAGAAGTTTCCTCATTCGCGTTCCAAATAAATAATGCATTATCAATAAATTTCCTCACGCAACTTATCAACAATTTTGACCTCTTCTCCCCTTATTTTCATGTATTTTCCTTCAGCCATGAAAACATGATTAATCTTTTCCAGATGATTTCGTTAATAATGGGAGTGAGTTTTTATTGCAAAAAGACTGAAGAAAGGAGGAAACTTTAAAATGTATCATATAGACTGAAGAGGAGACCATCTAACTGGAAAAAATATAAAAAAACTGTTTTCTTGGATCTGCATAAAAATTGGTTTAAATCAAACAGATTTTGGTTGATTCAGCAAGTTATAATTGACGAAATAAAATTTGTCGGTCTATACAGACAAATTCTCCATCTACAAATAAAATTGGTTCAAATAAACCCAAAATTTAGTTCAACAAATTATGATTGATGGAATAAAATTTGTTAGTTCATTCAACCAAATCCTCCATCTATCAAAATATTTGGTTAAACTAACCAAAATGTTTAGTTAGGCCAGCCAAATATTTTGTTGTCCGTATAATCGAATTAGTGATTCCATAAGGGGTCATATATAAACTAATATATCAATTTTAGGTAATTTTTTACCCCCTTACCCTAATTAACAATTGCAGTTTATACCCCCCCCCTCCCGGAAATAAAAAGCTTAGAATTTTATCAAATATAGTCAAGAATGCGATTTTCCACGAAAATGAAATCATAATGGAGGAATCAATTCTTTAAATAAATGTAATTTAAATACGATATTAAATGCAATATGAAACACTTTAATGCCTAAGATTTCAAGTCGAAATACGTTTATATTAAATTTTCAACAAACTACATGAATTTTCTTAAAAAAAAAAGAGTTTCCATCTATAAAGATAAATTTTTAACCAACATAACAGTGGTGGAATTTTTATATGAAAAAGTTAATTTTTATTATAAATAAAACGAATTTTTAACATAAATGTTAAATTTTGAACCATAACAGAAAAATAAAAAAAATTTAACAAAGCAGTTCATCTTTCGTACAAAACGGTTAAATTTTCAACCACATTGTTAATTTAAACCAAAAATAGGAATTTTTAACAAAGTAGATGATTCTTCATCAAGAAAGGGTAAAGTTTTAACTAAAACCAATGCTCAGAAAAGAACCTCTTTATTACAAATACGAAGTGCGAATAGATTTTCAGAATTAGATATAGAGGGCGCATGGACTATTTTGCGGAACGTCGTTGTTCATAGTACGACTAAAGTATGTGGTACTGCGGCTGTAGGCAGAATGTCTGATACAACAGTTGCCGGAAGAATACCTGGTACTGCGGTTGTAGAAAAAAATCCTGGTACTGTAGTTACAGGCAGAATGTCTGGTACTGCGGTTGTAGGAAGAATGTCTGGTATTGCCTCGTGGAATAATGAAATCCACGGAGGCGTTCACGAAAAGAAGCAAGTGTGTCTAAGAAAGTTGAATCTGAATGAAAAATTTGAACTATGGAATCTTTAGCCAACGCAAAATAGTTTAGACCCAAACCGTTTCAATAATGTCTAACCAAAAATGCAATAGTTTAACCGAATAGTTTAATTTTCAACTAAAACGATTTTCCAACAAACTACTTTAATTTTTGATAAAATTCTTGAATCCTAAAGACAACATGATGAATGCTTTATAAAACAATTAGATTTTCAATCCAAAACTACAATTTAAAAAAAATAGTAAATTTTCTCCTAAAAAGTAAAATTTAACTCAGAAACTTTGATGTTCCAAGTCCAAAAGTTTAATAGTGAACAAAAAATGTATTTTCAATCAAAAAGTTTAAACTTCTATCAAATTTTTGAAAGAATCACCAATCTAACTGCAATCTAACAATCACTAATCTAACCAATTTAACTTTTCTTTTGTAAATTCACTTTTTTGGTTCGTATAAAATTCATCTTTCTTGGTTGAAAAATCTACTTAGTTGAAGATTATTCTTTTCATATTTTCTTAAAGATTTAACCCTTCCAGTTACAAAACGAAACTCTCTAGTGGAAAATTCTTTTATTTTTGTTCAATATTCGTCTTTTTTGCTATGAGTTTTTTTTTCGTTATATTCAATATGAACTGATTTTTTCAAATTAAAAAATCAACAACTTTCGGTTAAAAAGTCTACTATTATAGAAAAGTATTTTATTATATTTTTGGTTCGCAATAAATCGCTCATTTTGTTTGGAAATTTTTGATTGTTTTATTTTATTTTAAAATTTATTTTTTTAACTAACAATCTAAATATTGCATTTTTGGTCAAATTTTACCTTTTCTAGTTGAAGAATCATCTGTTTGGTTAAAAATTCGTTTATCCTTTTTGGTTAAAAATACAACTTTTTGTATCTAAATTTCTTTGCTGCCAAACATAAGAATTTCGTTGAAAATGAATGTATTTTGTTACAGAACATATGTTTTTTTTTAGTTGAAGATCCAACTACTTAATGGCAAGATGAACTAGTTTGTTAAAAATAATTTTTGTTCAAGTTGATATAACCAAATTTTCATGTACATCCAAGAAACCAATTTTCTTTTTTTTCACTTAAATGTTTTCCTCTGTAGTCTTTATTTTTTATTTTTATCTTTACTTTCTTTGACTCGTAGTTTTAATTTCCTATTTTCGTCCCTGAGGTTCAACTATCTTAGACACGCTTGTTCCTTTTCGTGAACGGCTCCATGGATTTCATCATGCCACCTCGGATCGCCAGACATTCATTCATTCAGACACGGACCACAAGCACATTACCAGACATTCTGCCTACAACCGCACTACCAGTCATTTTTTCACAAACGCAGTACCAGACATTCTTTCTAGAACTGCTGTAGCCGACATTCTGTCTACAGCCGCAGTACAACATACTTTAGTGGTATTTCTAACAATACTATTCCGCAAAATAGTCCATGCACCTTCTATATCTTATTCTAAAAATCTATTCGCAATTCTTATTTGTCATGAAGAGGTTCTTCTATGAGCATTGGTTTTGGTTAAAACTTTACCTTTTCTATTTAAAGAATCATCTATTTTATTAAAGATTCGTTTATACTTATTTGTTAAAATTCAACTTTTTCGGTCTAAATTAACTTTCGTTGGTAGAGCATTGCAGAATTTGGTAACAAATTAAATTATTCGTCTGAAAGATAAAATTTTGGTTGCAAATTCCTATTTTTAGGTTATATTAACAATTTAGTTAGAAATTTAACCGCTTTGTAAGTAATTCATACTTTTGTCTGCAACAATTTAACAATTTGGTTGAAAATCAATTTATTTCGTTGCAGAAAATTAAAATATTTAGTTAAAAATTAGGCTTTTTTAGTTGAAGATCCAACTACTTGGTTGAAAGATGAACTAGTCTGTTAAAAATTCTTTTTCTTTACGTTGATTTAACCAAATTAACTAATTTTATCTCTACTTTCTTTGAATAGTAGTTTTAATTTTCTATTTTTGTCTCTATGATTCAACTTTATAAGAAACGCTTGTTTCTTTTTGAGAACGACTCCGGGGGTATCACCATTCCACGATGCATCCCCAGACATTCTTCTCACGACCGCAGTACCATACATTCTTCCTACAACTGCAGTATCAGACATTCTTCCTACAGCCACAGTACGAGAAATTCTCTCTACAACCACAGTACCAGACATTATTTCAAAGACTGCAGTACCAAACATTCTGCCTACAACGCAGTACCACACACTTCGGTCGCACTTTTAACAATTATATTACGCAACATAGCCCATGCACCCTCTATATCTTATTCTCAAAATCTTTTCGCACTTCGTATTTCTAATTAAGAGCTCCTGTTTTGAGTACGAGCTAACTAATTTTTTCCCGTTATTATTTTCTCTGGGATTCCCAAATTACATATCACCCACTCTATATCCAGACGATGGATACCGAGCCAGCAATTCATATCTCCTAGAAGAATGAAGCAGAAGGAAAATGTATGACAATAATGGGAGAGGGCGTTAAAATTATTGGGAAATACGTGAGACAATTTACTGATAAAGTCTTCTTTATTCGGAACGCAATGAGGAAAATCCTAAGTTTCCTCATCATGCTGCATTCGTGGCATTTAAAAGGATGCATCGGCAACGGCAATTCATACCGTCCAGAGCAGTCTCACCAGGACATCAGCTTATCAACTATACTAAAAGGACTAGTGTGGTACCTCCTACAAAGTAAGTGGAGATCTAACATATTTATACACTTTAGAGAAATAAAGATTATTTAAAAAATTAATATTTAACCAAAAAAGATCAAATTTTCACCCAAAGAGATAAATTTCAGCCAAATGGTTGAATTTTAAATCCAAAAAGAAGAATTTTCAATAAAGCGATGCAATTGTCAACGAAAGAGAATTATTTTAACAAAATTGTTGCATTTTCATCAAACTAATTGCATGTTTTAACAAATAAAAATTATTATAAAAAAGAAAAGTGTTAAGAACTTATTATTTTATCTCAACAGTGACTTATTTGTCCAATATATTTAATCTTCTAATGTCTTATTTTTTTTAGTTTATTTCGAAAACTTCGATTAATGAAATAATCTTATTTTTGCTATTATAGTTATAAATAATAATTATAACGAAGCGAGAAATATTAAAGTGCTATTTTATTTTTCTGTTTCACTGATTTTATGAAAAAAAAAGTTTTTTTATTTTCCATTAGTATATTTTTAAAAAAGCGTTAAATTTTTATTTCAACTAGTTCAAATCATCTTAAATTTAAAAACACTACAAAACTAGACTTTGATATGATTACTTCACTGAGATAACTTTAGAAAAATTAATATTAAGAAAAAAACAGGAAAATTATTTGGAATTCATGTTAATTTAAAATTAAATTATTTTGTTGAAAATACAACTGTATAGCTAAAAAGGCATTATTTTCATTCAAAATTCAACTACTTTCTTAAAAATTAATTTTTTATTCGAATGTTCATCTCTTGTAAAAAAAACAATTACTTTTATAAAAATTTCTTTTCATGTTTGTTTAAAAATACATGGCTTAAACTGAAAATTAAAGCACATTTTTTATTAAACATTTATCGTTTTTATTTGAAAGTTCAATTTCTTGATTAAAAATTCATGAATTTTGTAGAAAAGTCGTCTTCCCAGGTAGAAATTTAATCTTCTTGGTTAAAAATGTATCCTTTTTAAAGTTGAGCAACTTTTTAAAAAAATAATTTTTTATGATAAGGATTCATTATTATCTTTAAATATCCAACTATTTGCGTTTAAACAAACTTTTATGTTAAAAATTGTACTGTTCAGGAGAAAATTGATCTTTTCGGCTTAAAAATTCCACAATTTGGTAGAAAATTAAACTATTAGATTGAAAATTAATACTTTTTAATAAAAAATAATACTTGTGTTTTGAAAATTCAACTTTTTTTGTAGATATTTCGTCTTTTTGTGTTTAAAATTTAAAATTCTCGTAATCTGAAAAATTCCTATTAATATCTCCTCCTCGATGAATCTTATAATTTTTTATTTAGATGTTGCAATTTATTTAAATTCTATTCTTGAAAATTCTCACCTTGTTTCAAAAAATGAAATTAATCTAATAGATGTCAAGAAATATAATCAAAATAGGCACATTTTAATTTTTAATTAAAAAATTAAATATTTAATTTTTTGTTGAAAAATTATATATTATTTTTGTTGCAAATTCATCTTTTTTGTTTAACATGAATCCATTTCAGTTAAAGATTCATCATTTTGGCACAATTCTTTTTTTTTAATTAATTTCTAAAATTGAAAATTTAACTATTCCATTTTTAGTTAAAAATAAACGTTTCTTAGTTAAAATTTCAACTGTTTAATTAAAATTTTTCCTTTTTAAGTCAGAATTTCAACTATTTAGATGAAAATCGATGTATTTTGTTAAAATCGTCTTTCGTTTAAAAATTCATCTTTTCGTTTAACATTTCGACTATTTCAGTTCGAAAAAGAATCATTCGTTTATTTGAACATTTATTCTTTTTATTTAAAATTTTATGTTGAAAATTCATATTTTTATTTTAAAATTTCAGTACTTGGTGCAGACTTTTTTATTTTATTTACTTGAGAATTTAGCTATTTTTTAAAAAGAATTCATCTATTTTGTTTAAAAATAATTTATTTTGTTGAAAATTACTCTTTTGTTTGAAAATTCATCTTTTTCTTTAAAAATAAAACTACTTGGTTGAAAGTTAAATTCTTCTGTGAAAGACTCACATTTTTTCTTTAAAATTCATCAATTTCAGTGGCAGATTTATCATTTGAGTTGAAAATTCATCACTTTGGATAAAATTTTTTTAGTGAAATTTTTTAAAATTATTAGCTATTTGATTTTTGTTAAAAATGGTTTTTTTAGTTCAAAATTCAACTATTTTGATGAATTTTGTTCTTTTTTAATTGAAAAAACAACTATTTGTTTAAAAATGGTATTTCTTGTAGAAAATTATTCTGTTTTTTTTTAAATTCATGTACTTTGTTTAAGAATAATTTAATTTGTAGACAATTACTCTTATATTTGAAAATTCATCTTTTTGTTTAAAAATAAAAATGCTTGGTTTGAAAGTTCAATTCTTTTGTTAAAGACTCACATTTTTTTTAAGGTCACCAATTTCAGTTGCAGATTTATCATTTTAGTTGAAAATTTATCACTTTGGATGAAATTTTTTGTAGAGTAAAATTTATTTTTTTTACGGAAAAATTGATTATTTATTTTCGGTTGAAAGTTGATTTTTTTAAATTTCAAAATTCAGCTATTTTTATGAATTTTGTTCTTGTTTAATTGAAAAAACATCTATTTGTTTAAAAATGTATGAATTTTCTTTGAAAATGTTTTTTTTTTGTAAAAAATTATTCTGTTTGGTTGAAAATTCAACTGTTTCTTTAAAAATTCAAATATTCCAGTTAAAGATTCATAATTTTAGTTTTAAATTCATCAGTTTAGTTGGAAAATAATTTTTGTTTAGAAAATTAATCTCTTTCTTTGGAAATTCATCTTTTTAGTTAAAAATAAAACTACTTGGTTAAAAGTTAAATTTTTTGTTTTTGAATTAATAAAAATGAAAACTTTAGTTTTTGTCTATTATCTAAAAAATCACTAATAGTTCCTCTATAAAGAAGCACCATGTAAATATAAGTCAATATAAAAATTTTTGGAAGTAATATAATACAATATTATAGAAAATAGCCTACATTCTTATCCAATTTAATACGATTTTGTAAGACTATATTAATTGAAACTCTATGAAACCTTAATCAGTCAAATAGGGTAGAGTTGTGTTTCACCAGAAATTGCTGAATGAGCTGCGACGAATGGGCAGGTGCTGCAAACTCAATCAAAATTGTATGCTTTTTT
>JAWWLR010044786.1:0-10016 GCA_035041075.1 Acraspis erinacei | reverse complement strand
TGGCAGAAAAATGTCATAAGGATAAATTGTGCAGATTTTCGATTAGTTCAAAAAGCCACTCATAGAAGTTTGAAATTGAGAAAATAAATGGTTTCCAAAAATTAGAAAATGCTCAAAATTTTAATTTTTGATTTTTCGTAATACTTGACAAAAGAGAATTCACAATCACCAAATTACAGTGGTCGGTTTGTTGACCTTTAATTTTAAAAGGGACAAATGTGAGCGAAATACGAAGACCGAGCAAAACTTGGAAAAAATTCAAATAGTGAGGAAACTTTCTTTAAACTCAGTAACCTTATGTTTTCCCGTTCAAGGATTTAAAGGAAATTAAAAAAAAATTCAGATCAAAATTGTCAAAAACGAAATGTCCCTCAAAAATGGGCGGGTTAAGTTTGGAAAAACTGATATTAGATTCGTGAAAAGTAGCCGTCAAATGGGTTTTGTGCGTCAAAGAATTCGAATTTTAGGTCAAAATAGTCAAAAATAAATTTTTCTAACATTTATCGAACCATTTTTAAACAAAAGGTTAAAATTATAAAAACCAAAACGAGTTTAGACTCCGAATGCGCCTAAGCACCATGCACGTACACATGTCTTGTACAGATGTTTAAAAGGAAAGGTCAGTTTTTAGCAAGGTAGCTCAAATTTTTTATCCGATCAGCTGGTTGCGCCTAGTGATTACTACAGCCAACATTTTCATCTAAATGCTATTGCTATGGCTTTCAAAGGTTCCTTGAGATAATTTTTTCTCGATGAAGACTCACAATCGATGGCTTGAGTATCGAGACAATCTTCGGAATTGCTCATGGATTGAGATACCTCGTTGGATCGAATTCACTTCCTTTTTTAGTTGCTATACATTTTACGGACTCTGCGATGTTTAGGAAAAGGATTATTTTTGCATATGGGAAAGGGTATTTCCTCAGACACATAAGCTAGAGCATATCATATTGTGAGCCTTTTAAGTAATGTAGAATTCCGACAGAATAAAACCTTCACTCTCGCGTGCTACAACCTCGCCTTCTTACCGTTTTGTTAGGTTGGCTACTATAGAGTGTCTGACATTTCAGCCATAGTCTCAAAATCTAAGTTTTTGGGCATATTGAGCTAAATCTAAGCTTTTCAGCAATTGCCCTTACCGCGACTTAAAATGTGAAAAATTTGTTCACTTAATGCAGTATGAACAACAGGCATCCTATAAGATGATAGACCTATATAGTGAATCGGGTTTCTGAAATTCAAATGAGGATTCCACCTGTACAATGAACTCATGTACAATCAGCAAAGTATCTAGCTGAGTGAACATCACGAGGCATTCCTGGCAAGAACTTAGCTATATTTGCACTTTGCTGAGAGGGAGCAGACTGTTACATCACCGTTATATCACCGTCCATCTGCCCAGTTTGACTTCCGTCAAGCTAATACGAAGAAATTGGATTTCGACTTCAACTTCATCTTGCGAACTTGGACTGGATTTCACATGAACAACATCATTCATTCGGAGTGTAGAACAAGCTTTTGGAGTAAGGAATGAAGATCTCTTCGAAAAGTAAACAATGTACATTAACACGTTATCTTGATGCACAGGAGTTACTACGATTGGCAGGGTAGTTTGAAAAATTTTATCTCGAATTCCGATAAAAAACACTCTCTCATAGTATATTTCAAATCTACGTTAACAATACTACTTCTCGATTCACATCATCCACGTTAACTTTATGGTGGGGTTGCACTTACCCTCAGAGCCTGGATATATCAGTACTTAATTCTGATGGGTAGATCAGCCATAAAAGCTTTGATTCATCGATTGCCATGCCTTCGTCAAAAAGTCCTCAACCTCTCAGCAACTCATGGTGATTTTCAAGAAATTACTTCAAATAAAAATATTTGATTTGAATTTGTTGTCGAATTTAAAATTAAATAAAAATTAATAAATAATAACTACTAAACAATTTTAATAATTGATGAACTAAGAATTATGTTCCATATTTTTTTTTATTAGACAAATACTTTTATAAATTTAAATATAATTTAATTAATGTTAGGTTTTTCTAAAAACGAAAGTAAATTTTAACTGGAGCTTAAAATTTTCTTAACCTAAGTGATTACTTTATTTCAAGAACAGAAAATTATACCGTCCAACATTTTTGAAGTTAAACCATAAGATATCGATTTGAGATATCAGGGTTAAATATATTGATATAAAACAGTGCAATTTGGATGAGGTTACACAATAATATTATTTTATTTATTCAAGATAAATTGAATCAAAGTTAACACAGCTTTAACATAGCTTAGTACAGATAGAAGAATATTTATAAGGGAGAGCAGGGCTAACCCCAAAGTTTTTCTTCAATTCGTTTTTTCATTGAAAAACAAATTTGCTTGAAAGCCTATTATTTACTGTTAGATTGAGAATTTGGTTGGTTACAAAATGTTGCTTTCTATTTTAAAATGCTATGCCTCGTCTATCAATTATTATAAAAAAATGAAGTGATGAAAGATCTATCGAGCGAAAAATCGTTGGGCTAAGACGATACCCTCGTGGGAGTATCGACATTTGATTATAATGTTTGAAGAAAGGAAAGGACACATTAACAATTTTTGTATTATAACAGCCAACTAAATTCTCGATTCAAAAATACCTAATACGTTTTAAAACTAATTTTTTACATTCTCACCCTATAATGAGAAGGTGTCAGTTTTATGTAATATTGGACTTTTTTGGTTTTCATCAAATTTTCACGTTTTGAAACCCCCAAAGTCAGAAAAAAACGATTTCGATAAAGGTGTACCTCTCTGTCTGCATGCATGGCTGTGTATCTGCCTGTATCCTGTTTACATAACGAGTGAAATCCCAACTGTCAGTTATCAGATTAAAACTGCAGATCCCAAAGCACGAAGTTTCATTTTGTATTCAAAGAATGTAATTATCATTTTTTTAAGTCCAAAAAGAAAAATTTTTTCTATAATAAAGTTAGACAGTTTAGAAAAATTGTTTCCTGGTTATTAATAAAAAGAAAATAGCTCTTAATAATATGAAGCTATGATCACCAATTTTCAAGAATAAAATAATTTGTAAAACTATGACTAAGCAACTCATTCTGAATTTTTATTATTTACGATATAAGAGAAAAGGTGAGAAAAATAAGTTGATACGCGATTTAAAATCAATAAATAATGCTACACTCAGACCCATATTTACTTAAAAAATAATTAATAGTTTATTAATTATTATAAATCCCGTCTTGGTTCACTAAATGAAGAACCAAGCTCCTTGGTGTTTACTTGTGTGATGACGTCCGATTTGTTCTACGCCAGACTCAGATACATAAAAATAGATTCAATAGAATGAATCATACAAAAGAGAAAGTGATTATACAACTAGAATATAAGGGAAAATGAACAACTCATCATAATTCGTCTTTCATTGCCTTTATCAGGAAATGCAACTTCACTATTCCTGAAGTCTGGGTACAGGTCGATGATACGATCTAAAGACCACTTGGTTGGTGGAAAGTTCTTATCTACAATAAGAGCTATATCACCAATATCCATCGGGGGACAGGCTGATCTTCTTTTGGATCTCCGTTGAAGTTTCTTGAGATAATCAAATAACCACCGATGCCAAAAACGTTGGTGCGTTTACTGTGAATGATGTTAACGAGTTTAGTAATTGACAGAAATCTCATGCAAATTTGGCTCTGGTAGGTTGTCGAAGAACTCTCCGATTGAAAAAAGTCCTGGAGTAAGGGCGTTCAGTTCTCCAGGGTTGTAGGACGTGACTTTTAGAGGATGAGAACTATGGCAAGCGTCTACTTGAAAAAGAACTCTGATAATTTCCTCGAACGTGAATATTATCTCATCCAGGACTCGTGAATGTGATGTTTAAAAGAGTACTCAAAACTGTAGTGCACCTGGTGGATTAAGTTTCAACTAGGTGCCATCAGCAGTAAGCCCTGAAACAACGAATTTTAATTTCTCATGGGCTTATGTTAACGCGATTTGAAGGTTGGCAATGGAATTCATCATCAGATTTATGGTCGCGACCGATGTTCGTACAAGGGGGAAAAGGTCCAGCATAATCCACAGCAGTATATTGGAAAACATCAATGGATGAAAGCTTTGACGACAGATGTAATCTTCAGAATCAAGTACTGCTATCGCAAGGCTTTGAAGGCGAGAAGAGCCCCGCTATGAAGTCAACGTCGATGACGATACTTGACAAGTACTATCATGAACGCAAATTCGGAGACAAAAATGAGAGTCTGTTTTTCATCTTGATTCAGGACAGAGTATTTCAGATGACATCATATTCACAGCAGCTGTCGGGTATCAAGATAAGGTGTTAATAGATACCATTTATTCTTAGGAGAGGTCTTCTTACCTTACATCAAGAGCTTGCTTTGAACTCTAAAAGAATGATGTTAGTCACGCTCCGACAGGGCAAAAATCCCAATCCAGGCCAAGTTTTCAGCATAAAGTTCCTAGGGAGCCAACATTGGATTAATTAGATATGACGCATGATGGAAAGATAGTAAGACTCTCGATATCAAAGTTATTATTGGTAGTAGCTTCTCTAATGTAGAAAAGCGATGAAGACTGTCCCTCAAGATTGGCACTTCTCGGTCCTACATATCGAATTTCACCTTCTTGCTTGACGGAGGTCAAAATGTCCAGATGGACGAGGATGATGACAATCTGGTCCTTTCCGCCAAAGTGCAAAGGAAGCAACATTCTCGTCAGGAATGCCTCGCGATTCAGAATCGGCTGGATTTTATAGTATTCATTTTAAATTTTCATTTCCCTTATGTAATATTCAGAAAAGATACTTGAAATTGACTTCAGGTACACCTTATGCGACAAGTCCCAAAATTACACCAAATCCACACTCAGAAAAATATCTGTCTTAAATTTAAGAAGGCATTTAAATATTTTTTTCATTTATCGAAAAATCACCTTAGAATAAAGAAAATATTTTAAATTAAAGAAAAATTTATTTGAAAAAAACATTCGTTTGCACCAAAGACACTTTTTTTGAATCAGTAGAAATTTCTCTAGATCAAAGAAAGCTTTCTTCGTCTGAGAGCGAATTAATATTTTTCTTTTTATCAAGAAAAGTTACATTGCATCAAAGAATATTTTTTTTGTCCGGCCCCCCTTGAAATCGCGCTATTGCATGCACGTGAAGCAGGCGTAATGTGGCCTCTTCAAGCCCAGTGGCTTTCGCACATGCGCACTTCGCCGCCGGGTCAACATGAAACTTTACGCCCGCTGTACTTGCATTGTACCATGCAAGTGGGATACCGGGCAGAAGTTTTAATATCATATGATATAAATTGAAAAATACGTTTATACCTTTGAATACCTTTGAATCCTTTCATCATAAAATATTTTTGAAGGGGAAAAGGAGAAAATAGTAAAGGGAAAGAAAAAAGAAAAAGGGGAAATGACAAAATCATGTAAAGGGAAAGGGACTGGGTAAAAAGGGAAGGGGAAAGGGTGCAGAGGGGAAACGAAAATGGCGAAGGGAGTTGGGAAAGGGGAAATAAAAATGAAATGGGGGAAAGGAAAAAGGGGAATGAGAAAGAGGCAAGGAAAATTGTGAAAGGGAGAAATAAGAGAAATACGGAGAGATTTTCCGATTCAAACACTGTCTGGTCGTGCGCACCAAACTTCCTTTTTCTTCACATGCTTGTTTTCAAGGAGGGTAAGACAAAAAGTGTAGCGTGTATCAAGGGCGTAAGGCTACTTTGCCTCGTGTAACTTTGGCCCTTGCTTCGCTCGGGCGGCAAGTACACACTCGTCAAAATAGCCTTCATTACGTCCTCGATACATAATGTGCTATTCTGAGTGTACGGTCTATTAGGACCCCTTTACCACCGCCCTAAAGAAAAAGCTACAGATTTTATACTCCAGCGGCTGCGCCCATCTTTCAAAATATCTGTACTAGTATTCACCTAAATTTTTTTCCCTTACCTCAATGTTCTTAACTCTAATTTCTGTGTAGTATACAAGGAAAATCGCAGTAAACCCAGTGTATAGCACAGTCACTGTTAGAAAATTTTTGCAAATTCTGAACCGAGAATTAACTACGTGTGGAGTGATAGTTCAAAATAACCGTAGATTATACTATGATAACAACTAGACAATTTATGTATGAAAATAAACTAAAAATACTATTTTAACGTATACAAAATAGGATTAAAATAATTTCCGCTACATTTCAATTAATTTCAGCATATTTCGGGTACTGTTAACTTAATGTGATTTACATGTGCAATTAAAAATTGCAGCGTCGTAGCATAATAATCTCCATACATTATGCAAATTTCAGATATTTTGTACAATGAATGATATTTCGCGAGAACTACCTTAATGTGAATTTGTACAATGTACATGATATTTAATGTACGGGAGTAGAAAAAGCTTCAATTACATGTACATTAAAATTCAGTCAGATTTTTCTTAAACCCTACATCTTAGTTCCTGGAAAGCCAGTCTGAGTATCTACCAAGATTCGAACTCTCGTCCTACCAGTGTTAAGGTTCTGGGTGAGTGGCCTAACCACTATACTTCAGGTATGCTTGATCATATGCTTCACGATATGCTTGATTGTATGCTGGTTTGACTAGTAACACGCCCTCTATTGTTCGGCCTCTTTCTTTAAATCTATACTTGTATTCTGCACTGTTTGCTGCAATGTATGCTGCTTCGCTTGCTATTGCGTGTGTTTTTTTGATTGCTTCATAGTTTACGGGATGCATCATGTTAGGATTAAGTTTGTGTAGCGTAACAGCTTCATCACGCGCATACATAAGTAACAAATTACGTGTCGGACCCAATTTTTCAAAATCAGGTTTGTGCAGAGTCACCCACTCGTCTTTATTTGTATTAAATACGACGAATCTGTTTCTGTATCTTATTGGAAACAAATGAGTTAGCAATCTACCTACGTAGCCCTCTCTGTATGCCAAGATAAGATGACCTCTTTTTAAGAAATTGCAACAGACATCTGGTGATCCTCGAGTCCTCGGAAATTGCGATAGCGTTGAGTATATTGAGGTGGCAATTATTAGATAGGAGGCAAGTCTATACCATTAGATCCAGGAAATAATTGTGCTAAACTCAGCTCTTATGAACTTATTAACTCTGTAAGAAGAAATAGAAATATGTGAATTTTACTACGTACAATAGATTAGGGGGCTACGACCTCTAAAGAATCTGACCCTTTTTTCAGGCTTATCTTATTTTTTTGTATTGTTGAGGTTTTATAGCCCCGGATAGCGACCCGCATACGTACGGCCGGGTGTCCATTCGTAGGTATGTCGGATGTATGGCGAGGAAAATTATGAGAGGATAAGTATAAGTGCGGAGATTCGAACGACCCCATCTGAAAATTCGTATAACTGAACCTCAGTGGATCCTGGTCATGTTCCTGGACATGGTCCTGCAGATGATGCAGTACCAGTAATCCTGACTGTCCCTGAAAAATGATATGGTAAAGGAAACTGTATATGATCCTGAAAAGGAAGCTGTATGCAAGCTAACATTAGAATGATTCTATACAGGCTGCGTCACAGAGTGATTTGAGGCGCGGGTGTATGTACAGGATCGTGTCCTGGATACTGTATGTGAACGTGTATAGAAACTAATTAGCGAGGGTACGCCAGTGGCTTGGCTCTGTAAATAGTAAGTTCGACCTTCAAGGCAATAAAAGGATAGCAGCTTTATAGCTGTAAGCTACATGAGCTTCCGCGATGGCGTTCTGTAAAGGACCCCATACGTGTTTCTGTAAAGGAACCCGCACCTCAATTTACTTCACAAAGGAACTTGTACAGGAACCTATACTCGATCATTCTAACGTTCCCTTGCCGGTGCAGGTTGCATTGCAGGAATAATGGTCACTTTCCTTCACCACATTTCTGCACAGGGACCGTCAACATTAACTGTGCAATTTCGTGTACAGAATATCTAGGAACATCATCCGAATCGTCCGAGGTACAGGGATTTTTAGCTGAGACTTACTTAACATCTTCATTGGATAGGAAACCCGTTTTGTTTCAGTCCCGCAGCGTATAGGTCCGCGGTCTAAACCTGTTAACTGCTTATGGCATCTTATCGGAAATCCGTGTTTTTCTTATATCGGCTCAGTTTATTCGTAGAAAATGCCAGACAGACACATGGCAGTGTGTGTGTGTGTGTGTGTGTGTGTGTGTGCAGTTAATTGCATGTTGGAACATTACCAGGATCAACTCCTGCGCGAGATTGAGGATCTAAAAAGGTGGATTAGTAGGTATAGAGATGACAGAATTGGCGAGCGTCACTCAAGAGATGCGCCACGCAAAGCGGCTGCAACTCTTCATGATTTAAGCGACGACCGTCACCTGCGAGGTACGCCACGCAGATATTCTCGAAGTTCGGGAAGATCCAGCGATGAGGGTGACCCGAGATGCACGTCTAGCGATTATAGTGGCGACGATGGACGTCGCACTAGGAGAAGGACGTATCAACATTACAGATCGAAGTTTAGGGAAAAAGCGGTGTCAACATTTTTCTTTCCAAATAGCTTACCAAAATCAATTGAGTGCGGCACCGAGTGCGGTAGACAAGGCACTAACTCAGATGTTAACCGCTGAATAACGGGACGAGCAGAAACACTTGTTCAAAACCATCAGCGACGCAGGAAAGCTGATGACAGATCTACACTTTAATCAATTTAATCTGCAACATACGCTGAAATAAGACGATACAACCAACGAAGTCAACGAATGAGGAAGTAGAGGTAAGTCAAATAGCAGATCGTTTAAATACTTTATAGAGTTGTGGAAAGCGTTGAAATCTAAAAAGTCACTGGAAGAACAGGTATGAACCACAAGGTGACTGCGAGTTCTAAAAGAAAAAGGAGCAGTGGCTCTTCGGCCACCTTGTGAAGATCAGTTCTTATCGCATTACTTCCTCCGAATGAAAAGATATGGGAAACACAGGTTTATATTCAATCTTAAAGATTTAAATAAATTTATCAATCACGTCCCCTCACTTCCAACTAAAAGATTTCAAGATGGCTCTTGGGCTTGTAACTAAACCGCGTTAGATAACTTTAATAGACCTTAAAGCTGGCAGTCTCCACACAACAATCGCAAACGAACATAAAAAATTCCTCAGGTTTGAATTCAAGGGAAAAGTTTTTGAATTTCAATGCTTACTGTTCGTGCTCAGCACTGCGCCATATGCGTTCACAAAATTACTAAAACCTGTAGTGCAGAAGATACGTGAACAAAGTATTGTCCTTGTTATCTATCTAGACGACATGTTAATAATTGCCAAGTGAGAGAGCGAATGCGTTTTTAACACTCAGAAACAATAGAGTCTTTAGAATCCTTAGGTTTTGTGATAAATCTGGAGAAATGCGAACTATTTCCCTCTAATAAAGGTCAATTTATAGGGCTTTTTATAGACAGTACTAATATGACGGTTAAATTACCGAATGAAAAAAGGGAAAGAATTTCACAGCCAGTAGGCATTTTCGAATCTAAAAAAGAATGTAAAATAAAAGAGCTGGCCCAGCTCATTGGAATGCTGGTAGCAAAATGCCCTGCTATAAAGTATACGTGGCTCTACAAAAAAGCACTAGAACGTGAAAAATACTTGGCCCTAGAAAATTCGGAAAAGAACCTGATTTGGTCGAGTGCAAAATTCAGAAATGCGGTTAATTCAAGCAGAGAGACAGGATGGGGTGCATATTGTCAGGGAAAAAAGGATCATGGTTGGTGGGACGATAAACAGAAAAAAATGCCATAAGTTACTTGGAACTCAAATCAGCTTTGCTCCAGTTACAATTTTTTCCAATAAGTGCCATAGCTGTGAAATATTACTCAGGATGGACAACACGAGAGCGATTTCATATGCCAATAGAATGGGGGAATTAAATATCCTGACTGACCAAACTGAGCAGACAGATTTGGCAATGGTGCGAGGCTAAAGACATTTGGATATACGCTACCATCAAAACTAAA
>JAWWLR010044767.1:0-10016 GCA_035041075.1 Acraspis erinacei | reverse complement strand
TCCACCAGTTAAAATTCAATAAACTGATTTATAAGTAAGAATTTTACTAATTACATTAGTAAATACTGTGAAATAATTGATTTATCAATCAAAAGTTAATATACTGATGTAATTAGTAAAATTTTTACTAATTCAAAGGAAAAGAGCATATGTAAGTTTTTCAATTCAAAGTGTAGCATTTTTTTACTGTTTTTTCTGTAACCATCTTATAATTGATATTATTATTATTATTAATATTTCTATTATATTCTGCACTTACGAATAGAGTGAAGGAAAACCATAGATGCTAGAAATAGAGTTCCAAAAACCATCTTCATTTTTTAAAATGAGTTACTGACAAGGAGCTGAAACCGGTGATTTATACATTGTCTGAATATATTCGTAGCTATTATATATCCAAACCACGATCATATTACTCATATTAAAAATTTGAAGACTTATAAAGTCTTAAATTTTATAATAATAACTCCTTTAATTCAGATTTATAAGCGAAATGTGGGACCGAGAAGATTCTATTCTGATGACTTAATTTCACAATCTAAGTTAATTACTGATTAATTCTCCAGATGACACTTTTACAGTTCCTGAGTATACAGAATAATTATAAGCCCTTCTGTTTCTAAATTCTTTTACGACAATTTTTTATCTTTTAACATCCTTAGATAATATGGCATAATTTTTAAAAATGTTACACAAAAAGACTTTCTTTTTCAATAAATGATAAAAATGTATAAAACTTTAATATACACCGTATCTAAACACTGATAAATGTGAAATTTTTTTAATCATTGATATTACAGTACGGAAGTTTAAAACTTTTATACTAAAAATTCTTATTTGGAATACGAAATATTATGAATCTGTATTTCAAAAATTTATCATACTAAAAAAAAACATGTACTTACTAATTTTTCTAAAAATAATTTGAATAAGAGAAAAATGAATATCATAATCTGGTAAAACTTATTCGAGAAATTGATATTATGAATATGAATATGCCAGGAACAGGCGATCCATTGTAGAAATGTTAATTTTTCGTATAGTAACGTTTCAATTTGTATATATATATAGGTCCTCAGTATGCCGAGTTTCTTGGGCACGGTCATTTATATTTTTCTCAATAGGATCGCATGGACTTTTTTCTCCAAAGTAGTATTATATTTTACATTTCCTATAAAAGCGATATTTAGATACTCTCAGCTATGTATTTCTGCGTTAGGTGCGAGCGTTTGTATGTATATCTATAAGTTAAAATACACGTTTTAGGTTTAAGTCAAGAATGTATTGCGTGGTATCTCTGTGTTGTGTGTTTTTATTAAAACTTCAAATGTTTCGTTCAAACATCGTACTTTTGGGTTAAAAATTAAAGTATAATTTTCGCAGAAGATATACTTATATTTTGATGTAAAAATGTCAAAATAAAGTAATTTTCGGATGAAAATTAAATAGTTTTTTAATTTTTATTTTTATTTAAAAATTCATCTCTTTTAGTACAAATTTCATGTTTCTTGAAATAAATGCTACTATTTGCTTGAAAGTTAATCTTCTCTCTGTTGGATGATTTAATTTTTATTTGGGAAATTTTGCTTGAACTACTTTGTTAAGAAATCATTTTTTTGTGCAACATTCGTATTTTAGTTGAAAATTAATTCCTTTGGTTAAAGGTTTTTATTATTAATTTTAATATAAATTTGAAGTATATATTTGTCTTAAAAATAAAAAATATAGTAAGACTATATAAGAGCGAAGTTTATATATAAATAACTATATCATATAATATACTCAATGATTCAAATGTAAAAAAACTTCTTATTATAAAAGATGGGCTTTAATTATATATTTGATACAATGAGTGTACATATAACATAGATACATAAGAATTGTTTTGTATTAATTTCACTAACATTTACTTGCTATTTATATATTCCCAGGACAAATATATATTATATGTTTTATATTAAAATTAATGAATCGAAAACAGTTTTTTAACCTCTTGTAATTTTCAGTTACAGTAACTGAAAATTCCTAAACTGTAACAGAATTTTCTAAAACATGTGACTGAAGATTTGATATTTGTTATGCAGATACCGTTGCTGAAATTTCGATTACAGTTTAGGAAAATTAGGAAACGGTTTCTGCATAAAGTTTTAGTGACGCGTTTCTGAAAATCCCTACAGAAATTTCGAAAAGTGTAGACTACACTGACACAATGTGCCGCAGTTATCCAGTCACAGAAAAATCTGGGAGTACGAAATGTTGCGGGTAATCCTTCCAGCAGTGTAAAAGTCAGCTGATTACAACGCAGTCGCAGTTACCCTTTTAGCGTTTACCCCACTTGGTACCTTGCCTGCAACAATTCTTACCTCCCGTTTCTTCTGTTTTTAGGCCTTTAGGATACAATGATTCATCGCAGGTCTACTGTTAGTTCACGCACGAGTGAATGTCATGGTCATTCTGAGAATGGGTAAGGGATCCACCAATGAGATTAGTGAATAGAAATCACATCAAATTAAGAATATTTTCAAGCGTTTCGAAGGCAATATTGAAAAGATTAATTAACTGGAGTGTCAGCAGAAGCTGAGATCCACTTTTTGGTACTAGTGGATGAATTGTTTAAAACTCTCATACAAGCATGGAATATTTTCTTTGTTCACTTTTAAATTTCCTATACACATCGAGAATCCCATACACTGGTATAATAAAACTTCCAGTCATGTATGGAACATTGATGCGCGGCTGCAGAATGCGCATCTGAGTGAAGCGCGCATGTGCGGTAATCATGGTCAATGGAGAATAGGCAGAATTCGTCGAATTCATAGTAGTTTTAGTACACACTTGTGAAACATTTTGGAGTTGTGGCATTGAAATAATGCAAAATTTTGAGTCCAATAAGATTTAGTGGAATTAGAAATGTTTCACAAAAAGAAGAAGGAAGCAAAAAAGAGGGAAAATTCTAGAAGACCGTCTAATTCATTATAGTCTAAGTACACACTTGTGAAACATTTTGGAGATGGAGCAGTGGAAGAATAAATATTGTGAGATGAATAAGATTCTGTGCAATTAGATATTTTTTAATTTAATGTAAAATAAGTACCTTCCCGCACCCATGATCTGTTGGAACAATATACTGGACTAAGATTATTTATGTGAGCAGTTACGGTGGTCCCTTCTATCCCCCACGAGATGTTGGAAAGTGGTAGGGCTTTGAGAAACAATATTTCTGTGACCATTAAAATGGGTACCCTTAGGCCACCACTAGATCGTCGAAATGTGTATGAATTTGACAAATCTTATTTCTGTGACCGGCCAAAGGGGCGTCATCCCAACCCTCAACAGATGTTGGGAAGGGGTAGGGCTTGGACCAACATAATTTCTGTGACCAATGAACGGGGTGCCTTCTCTCCAACCTGAGATGTTAAGAAGGGTTATGGGCTTGATTGACTTCATAAAAATGATTATTTATTTAATTATTATTTCGATACGAGTACCCTCCGCTTCGTGGCACGGTACTCCGAGGTCATATTTTAAGTAGATTTAAGAACCTTGGATTAATTTTTCTTCCTATTTTGTTTTGGTATGATCTTGCTTCGACCTTCAATCAACGGTGGACATCAAAGGAATTTTGGAACTTTGATGCGCGCAGAGGACTGAGATTTGCTTGCTTCTTCCGTTAAATGCGAATTGAGATTCTCTTGTTGAATCTAGTTCCCGGCTTTCCGCTACTGTCCTCCATAGTCCCGGAAGCTGATTGGAAGCCTTGGATGCTTCCAGAGTCAGGAATGACCGCGGTTCATTTTTTCTGGACTTTGGGTATGCACTTGATAGCCTGGTAGCTATACTTTGATCTGCACCAGTAATCCTTATGTTGGAGGAAGTCATCACATCCCCTAATAGGGCTCTCGAAGCTACACAAATGGCCAAGAAGTTAACCTCTTCAAGACTTCCGTGATGGGATGCGAATCAGGTTTCATTGTCCCCTATTTGTTGTCGAATGTTTTGCCAAATTCGGACAACTCTTGTGACAGGGAGGACGAGAGCTTCATTATTTGCCGGAAAGACTTCAGTTCTACTGTCAGAGATTTTGTTTAGTTACAGGCTTCAATTGGGCCGCCCAGCATCTCTTTTCATTTTGACGGCATGGAGGAGAACAAGTCGAGCGGAACAGTATCAAACACAGAGCAGTTAGAAAGTGGTAGGTGTTTGACCAACACTCTTTATGTGCCCAATCACAGTGATCCCTTTCTGTCCCCAAGCGACGTTGGAATGTTTAATGTTTCAAGTTTTTTTAAAATGTTTAACCAAAATTTTTTCTGTGCCCAGTCAAAGTTTTGACCCCTATAAATAAATAACTTTTAAGTCTCATGAACTTACTCTAAGATTACTGATAGCCCCTTCGGTATGCTAACAATATTTTTTTTATCGTTGCCGTGAGAGAAATTTATTGCTGATTCCGGCAGACAACTGTTTTTGCCGGTACCGGCAGTCCATTTACGTCGTTATGTATTCTTTTAAAAAATTCCTTGTTTTTGGTACAAAATTAATCTTCTTGGCTGAAAAAGCATAATTTTTGGTCAAAATCGCAAATGCTAGGTTAAACAATAATATGGTTTCGTGGAAATTCAATCATATCGTTGCAAATTTTTTTTTATTGAATTTTACTATTTTTTATTGTGAATTAACTTTTTTATTCAAAATTTACATTTTTAGGTGGAAAACTTTTTTTAGGCAATTGTTTCTGGTTAACAATTTATCCTTTTACACTAGAAAATCAGATATTTGGCTAAAAGTTAAATTATTTTGTTGCTAATTTATTTATTTGTTTAAAAAATTTCTTCATAAATCGAAAATTTATGTTTTGTGTTGAATTTTGAACTTTTCTAGCGGATAATTCAACTGCTTACTGAATTTTTTTTGTCTTGAAAAATAAAACATTCGAAGGAACTATTTTTTTTAAATTTTAAATATGTCAGGAAAAATTCAAGTATCGTCCCTTTTGCTTAAAAGTAGAACTGATTAGTTGCTAATGCAAATTTTCAGATAAAAATAAATTTTTGTAGATTTAAAATTCATCCTTTTTTTTGAAAATATTTTATGATTGTTTATGGATGGTAAAAAGATCTAAAGAAAGCATTTTCTTCAATTTTAATAATTTATATTTCACAATTAAAAATATCTGGAAAATGTTTAATATAAATTCTATAAATATTTTTATTGACTAGATAAAACAACGAAAATTTCTTATTTTTTCTTTTATATAAAGAATTCTAAATTGAACAAAAAACTTGATTTGCACTAAAAAATTTCCAATTTTCATGTAAGATGACTTGCAAATTAAATTACTTTATACAAAAAGCCTGACTTTTTCCTCATATTGCGCCACACATAAGAAAATTTGTAAGTGAAACAGCGATATTTATCATTGATCTGCTCACAAGCACCGTCCCGGAAATAAAACAATGATATTTAAAAAATCACTCAAACAGAGATTTTTCAGTTAATTTTTTTCAATGATCAAAATTATTTCGCAATTTTTAAGATTTTAAGCACCTAATATCAATAAAAAAGTGGAATTACTAATAGAAAAGTAAATTTTGTGGGTAGAAAATTGAACTATTCCCTTATTAGAAAATTAATCTTCTGTATCAAAAAATTACCTTTTAGGTCCAATATCATTCTTTTTCGATTGAATCAACTCTTTTTTTATTTAAACTCGAAATAGTTTTAGTAGACGTATTATCTATTACATTTTTTGTTGAGAATAGATCTTTATTTGGCTTACAATTCTAATGTCTTGAGCCTTTAAAAGGTGAGTTTAAAATGATTCCTTTTTTCGTTAAAATTTAACTAATTTGTTGAAACATTACATTGTCGGGTAGAAAATTTAACTGGTTTATAGATTTTTTGAAAATTGGTGTATTTTTAAAAAAATGCATCATTTTTTGTAGAACATTAATTTAGCTCTTTGTTTAGGAATGAATTTTTTGTTGAAAATGTTACTCTTTTACTGAAAATTTCCTTTTTTTAATCTACAAATTAACTTATTGTATTTATGGTCTTAGAAAAAATCTGTAAGATTTCTTGATAATCCTTAAATTTCTCCAATTTTTTTTTAATCACTTTAACTTCTTTACAATCATTTTAAATCTTTCAAAGATTCTCGAAATTTACAGAAATTAATTAAAATCTCTTAAAGTCCATTATATTTTCTTAAATTCCTTTAAATCTCTTGAAAATCCTTAAAAATTTTTAATGTTTATAAATTCATTAAAATCTTGTTAAATAACTTTTAAATAGCTCGTTCGACATCCTTTATAAATAATAAAACTGTCTTTAAATCTGACCAAATTACTTGTAAATACTTAAACCTTTTTGAATTATTTTTAAATAATTTAGAAGGAAATTTTAAGATCCCGTGAACTCGCTAGAATTTCCTTAAAAACACTTGAATTCTTAGAAATCCTGTAAGATTTCTGGAAAATCCTTAAAGTCCTCCAGTTTATTTGAGCTACACTTAACTTCTTTGAAATCATTTAAATTATGGTACAATCTACTAAAATTAACTAAAACCTTTTAAAGTCATTTACATTTTCTTAGGCTCCTTAAAATTTCTTGAAAATCCTTAAAATATTTGAATTTTTTTAAATCGCTTGAAATCTCTTAAAATTTATTATCATCTTTTTAAAAAACTTTTCAATAACAAGCTTGAAATTCTTCAACATCACGAAAAATGTTGTAAAATCTTATAAAATCTCTTGTAAATTCTTAAACTCTTTTGAATTATTTTTGAATTATTTTTAAATTATTTAAAAACAAACTTTAAGATCCCGCCAAGTAATTCCTTAAAATCACTGGAGTTCCTGAAAGTACTTAAAGTTCTACGATTTTCTTTTAACTTCCTTGAACTTCTTTTAAATTATTAAAAATATTTCAAAGTTGATTAAAATTAATTAAATTCCTTTTAATTTTCGCGACCTTCCTTAAAATCTCTTCAAAATCCTTAAAATCGTCGAGTTTTTAAAAATTCCTTGAAGTTTCTTAAAACTTATTATTATATTTATAAATAACTTGTCAATAGCACATTTTACATTCATTAAAATCATTCAAACTGTCTTAAAAGCTTTACAAATTTCTTGATACTCCTTAAACTCCTTTGATTTTTTTTAACTCCTTCAACTTCCTTAATATCATTTAAAATCTTTCGAAGTTGAAAAAAATTAATTAAAATTATCAGAATTTTCTTAAATTCCTTAAAATATTTAAAAAAATTACATCCCTTGAAATCTCTTCAAATTCATTGAAAAAGTTTGGAATAACTTTTCAGTAGCTCACTCTAAATTTTTTGAAATCACTTTACCTGCCTTAAAACCTTATAAAATCTCTTTAAAATTCTTAAAACTTTTGTATTCTTTAAAAAATCTTTGAAATTTCTTTAAAATCATTCAATTTTCATGCACTCTTTTAAAATCCCTTCAAATTCTTTAAAATCATTCAAAGTTCCTTGAGAAAACCTAAGATCATTTAAAATATTTTAAAGTATTTTTGATATCAAGCTCTTTTTTTAAAAAAACTTAAAATCACTTATTGTCGAAAAATATTATAACAGAAGTCGCTGCATTTGAGGTTATAACCTCAATTACGCAACATTATAATTTTTCATGATGGATTTCCTAATCGCACATTTTCCAAATTGCAAAAAATAATTAAATAAGTTACTTTTCTTTCCTAAACGCAATGCTATATTTAGCTTTTTTTACTTAATTTCATCTTAATTAATTAATTTTATTAAAACTTCTGTCTAAACAATCCTTTGAAGTCCACCAAGTAGTATAGCTTTACAGATTTTGATGTTACCGACCGAGTGTCACGTAATATTAAAATACTCATTTCGTTACCTTTACTTGAAGGTTAAACTCTTTGGTTGTAAATACAATTGTTTTTTTTGTGTATTTTTTTAAGGATCTAACTATTCTATTGAAAAATCAAATTTCTTAAAAAGAATATACCATTATAATTAACTCCGACCGAATTTTCATTTTTAAAAATCTTTTTTTGTTAGAAGTATCAACTATTATAATTTTTGTAAGGAATAATTGTTTTTTTTCAAATATGTGTTTGAAAGTTCAAGTTTTTGTTAAAAAATCAATACTGCGGTTGTTGAATATTCATTATTTGATTTAAAATTTTTTATTTATTTCTTGACTGAACAATCCTTCTTGGTTCCAAATTAAAGTTTTTTATTGAAGAATCGTTGTTTAGGTTTAGCAGTTTTTCTGTTTTGGTAAAAATATTATCATTTTTATTAAAATTGTAGTATTCCGTAAAAAGTTTGTTTAGTTTGTTAAAAATTTAAATTTTTTGAAAACATTGATCTTCTTTGTTAGAAACTTCGTTCTTTTGGTTGATAATTAATTTTTTGTTAATTGAAACTTGTATTAAATAATGTATTTTATCAAAACTTATTCACTTTTTCTAAGAAATCAAATATCTGGTTTTAACTAAAAATATTTTTTATATTTAACTAAATATCTGGTTTTCTAAAAAAAAACCGATTTCAAAACAGATTTCTAAAACTTCTGATATTTCATCAATTTACTACCCAACAAAATTGAAATTTATTTCAATTTTCCGCTTTTTTGGGAGTTTAGATACATTCCACTTTTTTCCCAAATTATATATTATTTTTAGTTATATGTATATTATGTATAATTATATACTGCTTGCAAAAATTATGAAAATTTCTCGAGGATTTGTGATTTGTAATTTTCAATTAGAATAAGTTTAATTTTTAGTTAAAAATATTACTCTTAACAAAAAAACTAACTTAAAAAAATTACATTTTGAAACGCAGTGATAAATATTTTTAATAAAATTGTAAATATTTAATTGGAATAGTTGAAATTTTCACCAGAAATATGAATTTTTAACTGAAATGATGAATCTTTCACTAGAATAATTGATTTTTTTGCCAAAAAGATCAATTTCTACTCCAAAAAAATGTTTTTTTTTTATCTAAGAACAATAATTTTGCAAAAAGAAAGTAAATTAAAAAATTTTTAATCAAAAAATGAAAATTTACCAAAAAGCTGAATTTTTTAAATCTTCAAATTAAATCTTCAACTGGTATAGTTGAATTTTATGCCTAAAGGATTAATTTTCTACAAAAAAGACGAGTTTTCCAAGAACCGAAAATGAATTTTGAATTAAAGCGATGAATCTTCAACCGGAAAATTAGTTTTTAACAAAAAAGTTTCTCCATTATTATGCAATAAAAGGGATTTTATTTAAAGTATTTACAATTTTAAACTAAGTAATTGCGCATAGTTCTTTACAAATTAATGTTCGCAACATTAATAATGCAAAGCTTGTATACAATTTTACCGTTAAGAAAAAAACATTATATGTAAATATATAAATTTCTTTGCAAAAAATAAATAATCCCAAATAAATTGAAAGCACTAAAAATTAAAAATTTGTTTTTTAATTGTTTTAATTTTTAATTTTAATTTTTGTTTAACTTTTACGAAAATTCGGTTAAGACTGAAAAGTCGCTTTCTCAAGTCGAAAATTTAAATGCTTTGTAGAAATCTCGTACTTTTGACTAAGAAAATCAACAATTGGGTAGAAATTTTACCTATTTTGTTGATAATTTATCTATACAGTTATCTTGTTTGTTAGAAAATCAATTTTTAAATTAACAATCAAGAATTTTATTCAAACTTCACCTTTGCTGGTTAAATCCAACTGATTTTTTTATTTTCAATTACAATATTTTGTTGTTGAAATATCAACTATTATGCTTTTCGTCGAATATTCATCTTTGTTGGTTGAAAGTTGAACGGGGAACTATTTTGTTGAAATTATCCCAAATTAAAATTTACCTTCTCCGTTTTGTGGTAAAAATTTATATACTTTTATTTCAAAATGAAACTTTTTAGTTATAAAAATGCAATACAAAAAATAGCATGAAAAATAATTAAGTTAAATTTGGAATAACATCACATCAATTGCTAAAATTA
>JAWWLR010044661.1:0-10020 GCA_035041075.1 Acraspis erinacei | reverse complement strand
TAGTATAGATTATTGTTTAGGCTTTTTTTTCAAATGCAACTGCAAAGCTCTTCTTTGCACTTCCTTTATAGATACATGGTGACCGTACACATTACAATGGACAAGTTCTGTAAACTTATTCAGTTTTTTGGATTTCTATTCAGAACTTATTATATAAGCTCTGGGCTCAACGTACATGTCAGTTTCCTTCAATGCCTGAAGTCTTAGATATTTAGTCTCAAGTCCTTCAGAAGGATTCGACATTGCATCAAAATAAGATAGGACTCGTAACGTTTCCTCAACAGACACATTATTAGTATTGAGAATTTCTAAAACTTTAGTCTGAAGCACTGACATGCACCACGCTAAACAAGGTAGGTTATTTCGCGCGAATATCGGTTCTCGCGCTGCGCGTTCGATAATATATTTGTCTCGCGCTTCGCGATTGATATAGTTTTCATGTCGCGCTTCCTGCTCGATGATGCTTTCACCTCACGCTACGCGCTCGGTTTTTCTAAACTGAGAGACAATCGGTGCGCAGGTTACTCTGTGATGTGAGCGTTAGCAGCGCCCATCAATAAACGCATATGACACACCGAATCCGAGAAGATGCTACTCTTTTCGAGCGAGCATCTGTCATAATTTTCGTTCAGTGCTTATATAAAAGTGCTAACTGCTATACCGACTGGCCAGAGCAGTTACAGCGCCGCGGCGGGGTGCCTCTTACTTCCGCAGGAGTGTAGCGACTAACTATAGCATGTCAGGCTACCAACGCAACTTTTCGAACATCACTTCCAAATTTCCACGGTAATTCTCAGCCGTGAATTATGATGTCGACTGAGGCACGCTTTCACACCGATGCCACGGAGATTTTCAACGTAAAAGCAACTCTTCACGGGCATTTCTCGCCTCCACACTCCAGGAGCAGCAAATTACACGGTAATATTTTCCCTTTTAAAGTGTGTGAGTCATTTTTTGCAGTATTTAACTATTTGTCTGGTAATGTTACCCACGCCACGGGTGTGCATCGTGATAGCTTCGCGCCAAATTGTACCGCGCAAAATTTACAGCGCCAAACTTATCGCGCCAAATTTTACCGCTCTAAAATTATTTTTAATTGTGCTTGCCAAGTTTTAATAAGGAATGCCTTCTAGCAGCTATAACTTTTATTAAAATTATTTTACGCTTCGAGATTCGAAGTTTCAGAAAAGTTCGATCTCTATTACGAATCAAGTCAATTTTAAAACGTATAGTCAAACTCTTTAATCAAATGCGCTTTAATTTTCTGGAGGCACGGCCTCCGCTAATCGTTGATTTCTTATTTCTACGAAGTACATTTTGTCGTTTCTACTTTCCCTTCCGAAAAAGAAACATTTTTTTAAATATTTTACCTTTTTCTCGACAAAATTACTCTTTCGTGCCCTTTTTCGCAAGGATACACTCCAGTGTGCCATTGTGAATGTTCGACAACGTTGCGAGGAACGCGCCGGTTGATGCGCCGTATTGGATTTTTGACAGCTCTGCGTAGCGGACAATAACTTTGTAGAGTACTCTCATCAGCCTTCCTGTCGATTTCTCATTTACGCATTGTGAATGCGGTATAAGTCAGTTTTTTCGGCGGATATTTATTCTATTTGTAACATTTTTTATTTGTGATTGTGACGATTTTTTCGCATTGCTTCGACATTATCATGCCTGTCGACGACGCGACCACAGAGGATGCGACCGCAGCCAACGTCATGCAGATTCTGCAACGACTCACCACCATACAGGGAAATCGCGTTGATTCGGTTTCTCCAAAAATTCCACAATTCTTTCGCGACGATCCAAATTCTTTTTTTATCGTCGTCGAAGCATCGTTTCGCAAAAGTAAAATCACCGATCAAGCAACAATGGCACAGCACCTTATCGCTAATTTAGATAGCGATTTAATACCTCATATAAAGGAGACTGCCGTAAAGGATGCCCTTCCACTCAACATGTATGATTTCATTAAAACCTTTGCCAATTATTAAAGGGCGGAATAATTTCTGAGGGAAAACCTCCCTAAAAAGCGTGTTCTTAGATCAACTACCTTCACATTTTCGGGCCATTTTAGCAATAGCAAACTTCGAAGACCTTTAGTCTCTTGCCATATCCTCAGATAATGTTTCCGAAGCCTCTGGTTCAACACCTATGCATATTGCAGCTGCTTCAGCCGAACCGCAAGACAAGGCTTGCACCTGCGAAACAATTTCTAGAGCAGATAATATCACCTCAATTGTTAACCAATTATCTAAAGAGTTGGCTACATTAGCGAAGCACCTTAACATGAACAATCAGCAGTGCAGACAACCCTGCACCTGGATATGGAAAACTTCTGTCGCAAAATCCACTTAGGAAAACTCCACAACAGCCTTTTCGATTAGATACGGTCGATTTGGGCTCTTCAAGCTGAAAACGTCTCCAAGTTCGCGATTTGAACTGAGGTCTCGATTTTCTTATTGAAACGGTTTCGGGCGTTTCACTGATACCAGCAGATTCCCACACGCTAAAATCAGATAAACCGGATGACTTTTCGTTATTCGCCGCGAGCGACTCCAAAGTTAAAACCTTGGGTAATAAACGCTTACGCGTGGATTTTAATATTTGCAGATACATGACCTGGAATTCCATTGTGGCAGCAATCTCTAACCCTATTGGGGCAGATCTGCTCGCCTATTTCAAACTAGTGCCTTATTTGCACCTATCCAAACTAGTGGATTCCGTCAAACGTCTAAGCGTACGTGGTTTCTTAAAACGAGCGCTAGTCTTCGGACTAAAATTATTGACAAATCAGATCTTTATGCAAATATTTTAGCAAAATACCCGGAATTAACGTCGGATTCTAAAATGAACAACACTTTGGTCAATGATGTCAAACAGCACATTATCACAAACGGATCTGCTCTCGCACAGCGAGCGCGGCGCTTGCCACCTGACAAGCTAGGTTCAGCCAAATCAATTTTCAAACATCTCGTCGCATACGGTATTTGCAGGCCGTCAAGCAGTTCTTGGGCATCTCCCATAAATTTGGTAAAAAATAAAAACGGCGCATGGAGAGTCTGCGGCCATTTTCGGCGACTAAATTCTGTCACTGTTCCCGATAAATATCCCGTGCCGCACATCCTTGACTTTACAACCATACTTCACGGAAAGTCGATCTTTTCTAAAATAGACTTGCAACAGAGATATCACCAGATCCTTATGGCCCCAGAGGATATACCAAATTCAGCGGTGATTACACCCTCTGGCCTATTCGAATATACCTCCATGATTTTTGGTTTAATGAATGCCGGCCAAAAATTCCAAAGATATATTAACTACGCGCTCGGTGATCTACCATTCGCATTCGCGTACATCGATGATATTCTCATTGCGTCTTCAAATTCGTTGCAGCATGAGAATCAGATGTGCCTCGTTTTCGAGCGTCCAAAACTTTTTTCGCTGCGAATAAACCTATCTAAATGATTATTCGGAAAGCCAGAACTGGAACTCCTAAGCTATCGAATCAGTAGTCGCACGCTCCTTTAAACGAGTATCTGGGCGATTCGCGTAAGAATGAGAAACTTGAGGTTAAATGGAATGCATATTCGGAAGTCGCGTTCGAACAGGTAAAAAAAACCTGGCTAACGCGACTCTCTTAGCGCATCCATTTCACAACGCTCAGACTCGGTTAGTGACCGACGCCTCAAGTTATGGCATGGGCGCATCTTTGGAATAATTGCTCGAAGGCAACTGGAAACCGCTAGCCGTTTTCTCGTGAATATTTTCTCCGCCGCAATGCGTATACAGCGCTAATGACCGCGAGTTGACCGCTATGTATGAAGCCGTTCGGCACTTCCGATATTTTTAGGAAGGTCAGAACTTCACCATCGTTACTGATCACAAGCCGCTCGTACACATGTTTACGCAGCATTCAGAGAAAGCATCTGCTCTTCAACAGAGACAAGTTTCTTACATTTCGCAATTCACCACAAGTATGGCCTATGTTCCCGGTCCCGAAAATTTCGATTTGCAGAAAATTCAGAGGGGCGCTGACCGCACCTGGCTCTACTGCGATCTTCCGGGCGAAGCCTTACATCTGTACATTCCACGAACACTTCGACGTCGTGTTTTCGACCTTTTCCACAATCCGGCCCACCCTGGCGCCAAGGTATTAGTTAGGATTGTTGTTAAACGCTACGTGTGGCCTTTGATGCGTCGTGATCTGACATCGAAGCAACAACAGTTTGAAGAGCCTTCGTAGACCATTGGGTCGCCCGTTACGGTTCTCCCGAAACGTTAACTACCGATCAAGGTTGTCAATTCGAATCTCGTTTTTTTACCGCGCTTTTACAGCTTATCGGTTGTCACAGAATCCACACAACAGCTTACCACCCTGTCTCCAACGGCATGGTTGAGCGATGGTATCGCACTATAAAAGCCGCGATTATGTGTCACGTTAACTACGTATGGTAATGGTCCCGCTCAACAGTCTTACTGGGACTCCGTTCAAATGTTCTGGAGATCGGTGCGTCGCCTGCAGAATTCGTATTCGGTACCGTCTTGCGGATTCCTGGGGAATTCGTTCTCTCGGAGGATTTTACACCTAATCCTAACATTCTTCTCAAGGAGTTCCGCGAACACTTTCGTGTTATTAAGCCTATCCCGGTCGAACACAAGCACAAACGAAAAATATTCTTATATAAAAATTTAGAATTATGTACACATGTATTCCTTCAAAACTTCGCCCGGAAGTCTCTTGAGCGGCCTTACACGGGTCCGCACAACGTTATTAATAGAACGTCTGATAGGGTATATGAAATAGACGTCAATGGTACGCCGCGTGAAGTCTCAATCGAGAACAATAAACCGTCCTACTTCACTCGCGACGACGTCGAACGTCTTTCTAAGGTTACCAACGATGCAGGCCAGGGGAGCAATGTTTTTTCGCCTATTAGGACTTATCCGCCTAAAAAAAAGTAACGTTTATACCGTAGGAAGTCGCTCAAACAAATATTCAGTATATATGTATGATTAATCCTAATGTTCGAGTTGACAAATTTACAAAACTGATCCTCTTTCCCTTTAGAAATGACTTAATGGGTATAGAAATTTTATTTTTACTCAATGGGCTAGCAATATTTTTAGTATTGCTCGTTATTTTGACCAAAGACACACGTCTATTCTATACAAGCGTGCGCTCAGTTTTTAAATCCTTTACTTTATAAAAATGCAATAAGCGAATAATGTAATCTAATATTCACAATGACAATCGCCAAACACATATTTTATCTGTTGTGTAATTTTAACTATATATAAACTAGTTTTAGTCATATGTATATCGACAATTCTTAATTTTCTTTTTCGTTTTTTTTGAAGGGGTGGAGTAGTGTAGCGACTAATTATAGCATACCAGCGCAAGGCGAATTTCCACTATGACGAAACCCTTCATGTATACTTTCGCCGCGACAGTTACCTGGTTAGGAGAACTCTCTGCGTCACGTGCATAGCTCGATGTAAAGACTTTGTCTGTCACGCGTATGCCTCGTGAATTCCCACTCTACCAGAACACTTTCGTTTCGTCTCGCTAAGTCTATATCTAACGTTTGCGCGCCCGCTCCGGCAGTTGGTAGCCAGCCGCCATAGCCTCTACATTGTTCAACGAGTAGATGCGACTCGCGTCTGTATCATTCGAATAAATGTTGACTATACCTATATGAGTTTACTTTCATCCCATTAAAACTCTCGTCCCTTGTAGGAGCACAATAGATCTACAATGGAATCAGATTAATTCTTTAACTACCCACAACACATTCCTACAGGAGTAGCTGCTACTCCTATTGAACGGGTAGGCTCTGAGAGCCTACTTCAGCGTGATTTCTACACTTCGAGAGTAGAAACTACACCGATCGTTTCTCATTGTATGTACCCCAAATTTGTGCGCAAGCCTTTTAAAATGAAAGGTTCAAGCATCGAAAACTGTCTTTTGGTGATTGTGAATTATCTTTAGTTAAAGCTCCTTCTGCTTTACCTGACACTTTCTTATCACGTATCTCGTGCTTAGCACTCGGTTTCGTCGAAAATGCGAAATTTTCTAAATTATGTTCAACTCTGTCAGTATATGTTCAACTATATCAGTACAAGGCTCCCTTTTAATGGTCAATTTAATATCTGCTTCCCTATTTGCATTACATTTTATTCTTAGCCCTCTTGAAAAATTTATATCAATTCAATAAAGATATATTATTCAAATTAATGATCTGCATTAGTATTGAAACAGAAGCATTTTTATCATTAAAAAATGGGCATTGCATTAATATAAAAATTATTATCGAACATTTTACTGCAGCTTCTGTCGTTTTGCCATAAATCTAATTTCTTTATGTACAATGCAGATGTAATTTAGGTGAAAGTTTTTGGTAAATAAAAGGTTAATGTAGTTTATAACAAACTTGTAGATATTTTTTAGTTAACCAATTTTCGGCTTTTAATTTTTTTAGTCTCTTGTGTCGTTTTCCTACAAGTTTTAATTTTTAATCCTAATTTTTAGGAATCAAAGCAAATCTAATAATCGTATCTCAAAATGATTAATAAAAAATGTATAGATCTTTTTGGGGTGTACATCTTTAGTCTGTTAATTTTAGTTCGCACCTTTTGGCGTTTTTCGAAAAATTTAATTTTTTAATTTAGAATGTTATTTTTTACGATTAGAAAAAGTGAGTGTCCTATCAAAACTATTCATGGAACTTTGGAATGAGTCTTCGATCTTTTTTTCAAGAGCAACGTTTCTCTATTTATTTTTTTCATAGCTGGTGCATCATATGGAAAGGTGATTAATCACAAATTTGTAGATCTTTTCAGGGCGCGCAATTTTAGTTAAATCATTTTTTTCGCATCCTGCATAAATTGGCCGTAAAATGGAATTTTTTTAGTTTTCATTATTTTTTGTATCATCGAAATTTGAATTTTCATCTTTTCGACAAACTTCAAAAACTTATCATGATTGTCTTGTCGGGCTTTAAAAAATAAACGTTTTTCTTCGATAGACTTTTTTCATATCATACGCTCTTTGGCTTAAAATATTCATATTGGTTTATTTTTTTCGATTTTTAAAATGCTAGAACTCTTATAATTTTCATTTTATCATTCCCAAATAGCTAGTTTCCGAAATTGTTCTTTATTTTTAGACCCTAAAAAAATGTGCCAAAGAAGAATTCAATCTGATCAATCTTTTGAAAGTTATCGTGCCTACATTATATAGACTATAGACAGACACCTACGCAAAAATAATTTTTTCTGACTCCGGAGGTGTCAAAACGTGTACTTTTGATGAAAACCGACAAAGTGAAGTTTTACATAAACCAATACCTTCTCAATAGGATGAAAATGTAAAAAAATGTGTAAGAATTCCAGAGATTTTAAAGGAATTTCTTAGAGCAATCGTGCGTTAGCAATTAAATACCTGGAAATCTTGGAAAAGTCAGGAAATTTTTTTGGTCCGGTAAAATTAGTAAAATGTCAGGCAAGATTTAGAGGAAGCAATTCTGGACATGCAAAGCGGAATTTTGGTATCCGGCGATTTTAGTGCGAAAGCGATAGAATGGGCAATGAAAAATACGGATGTGTATCTGGCAGCAGAAGATCTGGCCAGGCACGTGGGGAACTGGAAAGTGATGGAGGATCGAGATTTCTAAACTACAAAGACCACGCAAAATATACAAGAAGATCAAATAATGAAGCCTATTTTAATTTTGGGCAGTCAAAAATGCATCTGTTTGATTGAATATTTTTCTTATCATTGAGTAGAAAAGTAATTTTTATTAATAAATCATCACCTCAATTTAAAAATATGTCCATTTTTTCTTTAGAAAGTTTCTTTATTAGTTTAGATTCATCTAGTTTGCTACAAATTAATTTGTTTGTCCAACTGCGAATAAAACTGTTCCATTTTTCTTCTTTCGTTAAAACTTATATACTGCCTTGAAACTTTTTTATTGCAAAAATTATATTCAGGGTTTCTGATTCAGATTATTAAATATGAGGTGCATCAGGATAAAATGTATCATTTCTCTTCGCAGTAAGCCATAGAAAACTCAGGGAACGTAAATTTTTAATTATTATCCCCGCAGGTCTGTTTTTTAGGGTGTCAAAAAATAGTTGTAAAAAGTACTCTTTAGCAAGTTTTTTTAACTAATTATAAGATTTTTGCAGTTTATGCAGTTTTTTCAAAAAATTGAAAAGATTTTAGGGTATTTTTTAAAAATCCAAGAAATTTGGAATAGATTTCAAAATTTAAAGTGATTCCAAAGGACATTAAATATTGTAGAGAGTTCTTAAAAATACCAAGGAATTTTTCAATAATTTAGGAAGTTTCAAACGGTTTATAGAGATTTCAAAGAAGTGAAAAATTTGAGGATATTTAAAAAATTTCCAAGAACTTTGAAATAATTTTTGATAATTCGAAGCAATTCCAAAGGGTTTCAAAGATCCTAGGCAATTTTGAAGATACTTTAAGAGTTTCAAATGATTTCAAAATATTTAAAAGGATTTTAATATTTTACGGAATTTAAAGAAATTCTAAGGAATTTTCAAGATCTTTAGAAAGTATCAAAGGATTTGAAAAAACGTCATTGGATTGAAAATAGTTTCGGGAATTTTAAATAACTTCTAGAATTTTGCATGGAAATTATAAAGGTTTTAAAAAATTTCAAAAGTTTGCAAGAATTTAAAAGATTATACGACACCTTGAATAAAAAGAAGAAATTTGATAAAGAACACTTTTGAAACTCTAAGTGAATAGTGGTGAAAATATTAGATATTTCAGAAAAAACCTAAACTATCTAACAATATTAAAAAACAATATCTTCTAAATAATAATACATATTTAGGATTTTAAAAAGTCCTAAAATCTATAAAATCCTTTGGAACTCCTTTCAAAGTTTTTAATATATTTAGAAATCTTTAGAATATTTTTAAAAACCCTCAAATATTTCCACTGCTTTGATAGCGTTTAAAAAACCTTTCAACTATTAAAAGCCACTAAAAATTCCCTAGAATATATAGAAATTCCCTTGAATCATTAAAATTCTTTAGAAATCCTTTAGATTATTGAAATCTATTCCAAACTTTTTGAAATCTTTAATAATATCCTAGAATATTTAAAATACTATGCAAATTTTTGAAATCCTTCGAAACTTTTCAAACATCTTGAAAATTCCGTCAAATTTTTTAAAATGGTCTAAAATATTAGAAATCCTTTGGAATTCCTTTCAATTATTGAAGTCATTTTAAAATTGGTCGGAATTTTTTTAAATTCCCTTAAATTTTTAAAATTCGAATATCTTGAAAATTCCTTAGAATTTAAAAAATTCTCTAAGATCTTAAAAATGGGCTGTAATTCGTTTGAAAATATTGAAATCCACACAAGATTTCTAAGAGTCTTTTAGAAATACCACAAAATACATTCACTCCTACCAAGGTTTTTGAAATTCTTTTAAAGCTTTGAAATATATTGAAAATTCCTCGGAATTTTTAAGAATTTTCTTAAATCTTTAAACCCCTTTCCAAGATCTTAGAGTTATCGAAACATATTTAACATTTCTTGGAATTTTTTTAAATATCCTCAAATTTTTGTAAGGCTTTGTGTTGTATGTTAGATGGCTTAATTGAGAACCTCGAGAGTTAAACGATTTCTCTACGTGAGCTTTCACTCAAATCTTCCAAGAAGAAATTTGAGTGAAGGTCCTACGTGCCAAATTAAGCATGCTCGAAATGCCAAACAGCGATTTTGCTCATCCTCAATGAGTCATTACCACAGGGTTGACATGTTTGCCGGTCAGGTTTTGCGGCCGTTTTTCATCGGGCGATGACCAAACGAGCACGAGCTACCTGTGTTACCTTCCCCTTCCAGTGGGACCCCTACCCCTCACACTTCTCTCGGCGCGCTTACTCGCCTTGTCTCCCGCAGCGCGGGGCCTATTGTCGCTAACGATCCTAAAGAACCTCCGACTACCCTTCCAATTTATCGACTCAAAATTT
>JAWWLR010044652.1:0-10021 GCA_035041075.1 Acraspis erinacei | reverse complement strand
GAATGGAGTTGAAGAGATTGTATTGTCTATATTTTTAACGATATTTTTAGCATTCAATACACTGGGACACGAAAAAAAGGTCTTGTCCAGCAGACTAGATAAACATTTGTATACGATTTTATATCTGCTATCAGTCTGTAGCACGAAATCCTCCTGCCTTGACAGATACTGTAAAGATGACAACTTCCCCGAATGAATAAACTGTTCTTTCCTCCCATCGACCAAAAATACCTTTTTATTACCAAAGCTGGAGTATTAAGAAAAACGAATCCCCTTATTCCTGGCACACACGAAAATCGGAATGTCAGAAATGCTTATCGCGAAAACTACGACATGAATTACCCTGAGCATAGAAGAAGAATGATATTCTGAATAATGTGTTTTTTAGAAACACTGTACCATGGTAAAAAACGGTTAGTGCCAAAGCTGTACGGATTGCCTTTGCTCAATAATTCGATTTTATTAGAGAAAACATTATTTATACTTGTTTACGTAAAATTTAATCCTATTATTATAATAAATCATCTCTATGATATAGAATGTCAGCAAATTAAAGTGCTAGGGAAAATCTTTTCTGCAGTTTTCCTCTCTCATGGCCAAAAGTCAAAGCAAATGTGAAGAATAAAATAAAATAAAAAATATTGATTTTTTAAAATCATTACACAGGACCACAAATTGGAAAAAATTGCGGGGGATAAACGGACATTTCCTATACGTATTTTGAAGTGCTGAATTCAAATTCGTTGAGGGTTTATCTCCAGCACGTCAGGATTTTTGCGCAGTCGCACAAACAAAAATAACAATCTGTTTTGTAATTTTCAGTTTTTCTCTAAACCATATGCGCAGAAAAATATTTCGCATTTTTAAGTCATTTACCAGAGTCAAATTAAGCGTTTAACAATTAGAACATACAATCTTTGGAGTCCAATCGTTAGATAAAATTTCTTTTGATATATTAAAACACTTTTCATAAGATTCTTTTGTTCTAGCGTTGATACTTCTTCGATTCCCCTTCCTGATGTAGGCTTGGGACTCGTGGGTTTCGTGTTGGTGAGTTTGGGGTATTTGGGGTTGCGGCGTAAGGGTGTGGGGTTTATGGATGTAGGATATGTGGATTTTAGATGTATGAGTATGCAGCGTGTAGGTTTGACGTTCGTAAGCTTGGAATTTAAAGGTTTAATGTGTGCAAGTTTAGGTTGTGTTGGTCGGTGTTTTTTGCCTTGGGATTTGTGGGTATCGGTTAAATGAATTTGCAGTTTGAGGGTTTGGGGTTGGTGGGTTTGGGTTTTGTACGTTTGTGGATATGAAGTTTGTGGGTTTGGGGTTTGGAATTTTTGGGTTCTGGGTATAAGCTCTATTGTTTTAAATAAGAATTTGATAGATGCAGATATGTCCGACGCCATCTTTTTCCAATTTGTGGTCCTGTGTTATTTATTTTTTGGAACATTCCCTGTTCTAAATAATAGTAAATTGGATAGACACATCTTCAACAAATCAATTGAATTTTTAATCAAAGAAGATGAAATTTCAACAAAATACTTGAATTTTCAATAAAATAATTATATTTTAACAGAATAATACTTAAAATTTTTAACCAAATATTTTAATCATTGAAATACTTGAATTTTTAAGCCAAAAAGTAGAAGCTTGAAAACTACAGTTGAGATGATCGATTAAAGAGAACAATTTTTAACCAAATAGTTGCAATTTTAGAAGAGAAATGTTAATTTTCAAAAAAATATGTAATTCTTCAACGTAATAATTTAACATTCAATCAAAATATTAATGTAATACACAAGGAAAGATAAATTTAAACATAATACGTACATCTCAAATTAAAACGTTGTATTTTCAACTAAAAAATACATTATTAACTACAAGTGAAATAATTTAATTATTAGTTATACAAATCATTATTTAATAAAAAAACATATTCAATTATGTAATTAAATTTTCAAACAAAAATATAAATTTTTTGACTTAATTAATAAATATTCAGAGAAAAAAATTTAAGAATGTAGTTTTGCTCTTAACCAAGTAACTAAATTTTCGATTACAAACGATGAATTCGTAATAAAACATGTAATATTCAAAATCCAAAACAATAATTTTCTACAAGAGTTAAACTATAACGCAGAAAATGCCAATTTTCAACAACAAAAACATAGATATTTAACTAAATAGTTGAATTGTATACTAGTTTGGTTGAAATTTTAATCTAAAAATATGACTTTTTGGAATCCAGTGGAATTTCCCAATAAAAAAGATTGAATTTCTACGAAAAAATTGAATTTTTATCCCAGAAATATGATTTTTCAGTCAAAGCAGATTCATTTTCTACAGAAACATTCGATTCATTACCAAAAACTTGACATTTTTACCTGGGTTTGTTCACACGTGAAACAATTTTCAATTTTGAAATGAGATTAAATCAGTAGATTCATAATTGAAAGCTTTCATGCAATTGTTAATCGTATTGAAATCTTGTTTTATTCTAAGATTCAATTTGAAATCTTTTATTTGAAAAAAGACCAATTTTTATTATTGTCAAATATTGGACAGTTCATTTGAAATAAACAGTTATAATTCAGTTTTAAAAAGGATATTGTTTCCTTTCTATCACTTTTATTGACTTCAAAGGAAAAAAAATTTTTTTCAATTTTTTCTGAAGTAAAAGTTAGAAGTAGAAGTTCTTTTGAATTTCAACAAGTTGATTTTTATTTTTATCATTTTTATTGAATCTGAAGGAAAAAAATTAGATTTTAAGTTTCTTTTGGATAAAATTTGGGCATCCACCATAAAATGTTCCTATGTAGCAATCTGAAAAAACTTATTTTTCCCCACTAAAAAAGAAATGAAAAAAATTCGTTTTCCCTTTGGACAAAAATAAAAAGAGGAATGGAAAATGAGTGGGCAACCAACCAATTCTCTAAATCTCTTTCCTCTTTTTTATTTTTGTCCGAAGGGAATAAGAATTTTTCCTGTTCTTTTTTAGAGGAAAAAATTTGTTGTTGTTTTTGTTTTGAGATTGAAATAGGAACATTATGGTGGTTGTAAAAATGTTGTCCTTAGATTCTTGGTTATATTTTCAGGTATTCTTCACATTAACTTGGCTATTGCATGTTAAATAGGATTTTAATCTCATTAAATTTCTTAAATTATAATCATTATTATAATCATCATATTTGAATTTGAAACTTTTTTGAAATTGCGACTGGGAAAGTGTTAGGAATAGGTTTTGAGTCAGAAATTTAAAACAACAAAAATCACGATTTTAAGTTTAAGAGGAATTTTTTAATGCATTTTACTGTTTCAATCAATGAAAAAAAATTAGGCACTCGAAATAATTAATACTGATTTACGCAGATAAATTCCAATAAATTAAATGTAAAGGAGTTGCATTATCAAAAAAAAATAAATGTCCCCAAACAAAAATATAATAGTTAATTTTTGACTCTTTAAGTAGAAAATTAAAGTCATCCGACAAAAAATAGAATATAATACAAACATTTTCAATTATGAAATTAATTTTCCACACCAAGCAGTTACAGTTTTAACTAAAAAAATGAATTTTTAAACAAAAAATTCAATTTTCAACTTATATAGGTAATTATACCAAAAATGAAACACTTAAATTTTCTGTGAAAAACATTAATTTTTTAACATGATAATAATAAATTTTACGAAATAGTTGAATTACCATTAAAGAATATGAATATTCTACTAAAATTATGAATCTTACACCATGAAAATTCAGTTGTGATAAATTAGTTGAAGTTTACCCGCAAAAGAAATAAAGTCTTAATAAAAAAATAAATAGTTGACATTTCAACTAGAAAAATAATTTTATTCCAAATAAAAAAATTTGAATTATTTAGAAGTATTTTAATCCAAAATATTAAATTTTCAACTAAAGGGGAATCTCTACTCAGGGAAGAAATCGCAGGTCAGGTGTGACTGCAGATCTGCTGAAGGTCAGTCAAACTTGAACAAGGTTTGGCTCGAGTTAACGGGACGACTCTCCGTTTCCTTAGGTTAAGTTCCTCCTTGAAGTGACTTTCAACGAGAAATCCAATGGTGGCCTTAAATTTGTCCTTGGATTCGACCTTCAAGGTCATTTCAAGGTCAAATTTATGTTCCTAAATCGGAATCCCAATTAATAAAATGTTTAATAACAACATTGTTTTTTATATGATGCGGAATTACTTAAATAAAAAAAAAGATAAGGAAAATATGTAAGTTTCAGTACCAATACATATTACACAGCCCCACAAAAAATGGTCTGACCGGCATACCAGAGCAGTGTGTCCTATGGACACACGATTTTCCGCCATATTCGAAAAAATAGAAAGTAGTTTGCATAGTAGTTTGCATAGTAGTGTGTTCTTATTTATTTTGACCTGCTAATTCCGAATCCAAAGACACGAATATCATATTGGCTCGTTGTTTTAACCCTAACCTCAAAAAACACCCTCAGAAATGCGGTTTTCCGTCAAATTCGAAAAAAAAAGAAAGTGGTATGACCGAGAGGCCAGAGCAGTGTATTCTTATTATTTTGACCTGCTGAATCCGAATCCAAAGTCACAAAGATCAGCTTGGCTCGCATTTTAATCCTAATGCCAAAAAACACCCGTAATAAGGCGTTTTTTTGCCAAATTTAAAAAAGCGGTCTTAGCGTATTCTTAAGTCAGAAATGTCGCAATGGCTCGTCTTTCACCCCTCACCTCGAAAAATACCCGTAAAAAGCTGGGTTTCCGCCAAATTCTAATTGAGTTGATAATAATGTAGGCTCCTCAGTTTCTTTTTTTACGAGTTTGGCAGAAACCGCCTTTTTACAGGTATGTTTTGGAGCTTAAGGTTAAATCACGAGCCAATATGATATTTCTGACTTCGGATTCGGATTCAGCGGGTCAAAATGCATAAGAATACACTGCTGTAGACAGCCGGGCAGATTGATTTTTTTTAATTTAGCGATAAACCGCCTTTTCATGGGTGCTTTTTTGAGTTTATGGTTAAAACTCGAGCCAATCTGATGTTTTTTTACTTTGGATTCGGATTCAGCGGCCCAAATACATAAGGATACACTGCTCTGGTCTGCTGGTCAGGTCACTTTCTTTTTTCTTCGAATTTGACCGAAAACCGTTTTTTCCGGTTGTTTTTTGAGTCTAGGGTTAAAACACGAGCCAATATGATATTTCTGACTTCGGATTCAGCGGGTCAAATACATAAGAATCCACTGCTCCGGTCTGCCGGTCGGAGCACTTTTTTGCGTGGCTGTTTTATGAATTGCAGTGCGAAACTGCATACGGGCGTAAGTGCCAAATTTTCGAAAATCGGTTTATGGGCTTAAATTACTTATTTCCCCCTAATTCGTGTCCCTGTCGAAGATTTTGGTCCAGTTCAACCCGAAATTCGGTATAGGAAAAAAAATTAGCACACACGGGCTGAAGTACCACTATGCTTGCTGGCGTAAGTGCCATCTTTCATAGTGTGGTTTCAGCTTTTTTGCAGTTTTTCCGTCAAAAATTATAAATTCTTGACAAGACGCAGTTGCTACAAAAGTTACTTTGTTGTGTAAAAATTGGGCTTTCTAGTACGTGCCGAACTTTGACCAGGTTTTTCTCGCACATGGTTATCTTTTTTAAAGCGCTCTTTTGCGATTCAATAGAGCTAACTAATGTCTCAAAAGAACTTTTTTGTTTTTTTTTCAATTGAAAAATAAAACAGTTACGCAAATTTTCATGTATCTTTTTATATATTTTTGTTTAAAATTATTTTCGTGAAAGTTACACATTTTTTTATTTCTCCTGTAAAATTCGTGTTTTGGCACTTAGGCCCATATGCAATGTGCCCCTTCAATTGTAATAATACAAATTTATGAAATAATAGACATTGCATGGTCGTTGAGATTAAAAATTAGTGCAAAATATGGAGCAAATATGAAAGTAAACATTAAAAATAAAATTTGTACATTATCTTGCCAATATCTGTACAAATTAAGAAGCCTTTATCTATATATTTTTTCAGGAATACCTGGCTTTATTATATTATCAACTAAAATATTCAGAATCACTATCCTATGCGTAATAACCTGTTCAGTCTGTATAAATTGTACCTAATAATAATAAAAATATTACTTATTTTTGCTGCTTAAGTTTGTGGCAGAAAAAAATTTAAGCACATAAATGAAGCATTTTTAGGAATATTCATAATCAAAATGAAATTCTTTGCTTTTATCAAAACATTTTATACGTTGGTTTTCTTAATTGCTAAAAAAGGAGGAACGAGTTTGATATTCTTCGTTCTACTGGAGAAGTAATAAAAAAGTATCTATTTGATAATTTCATGTGCATTATTCATTGCAGTAAAATTTATAAACTATTCTTTGAGACAAGAAATATTTTATTACACGAAGAGAATATTGAATCGTCCATATTCTTGACGATTTTTTAAAAACATTTAATTTTAATTCTTATTTCGCGTTTTCTGGAAAGAATCAACACATTAGGCGTGTGATTTTTCACGTTTACTTTGATCGAATTACGTGGCCTAATTTATCGTTAATAAATTAAGATAAAATATCCTGATTGGAACTCTATTTTTTGTCTTCCCGATTTTTTCTCAACCTACGCTTCCACCTATCATTCGTACGTATATTATTATACTTATTTCTTATAATAAATGATTTAATTTAGGATAAAATTGTATCTTCTAATGTAGAGTGTTCTCTAGGTCAAGAATTAGAGAAAAATTGATATTTAAATTTAATGAAGAAAATTCAACGTTTCGGAAACCATCAGGGGAACCAATTTTCAAAATTTATATTCTAAGGAAGATGTAAAAAACACTAAATTTATTAAAAATATAAAAATAATGAAAATATCATAATCGCAGTTGACAATATACTTACGAATTAGTAGCCCAGGAACTCTGAGTTGAAAATGTACATTTTTCATTTTCTATGAGAAATGAAACTGAAAAAATTGCTTTTAAATCAAATATTCGCAGTGTTGGAATTTTGAACAAAAATGGTGAAGTGCGTTTGTTTTAATTTTAAATCGAGATACAAAATTAATCGGGAGCAGGACAAAGATACCACAATTCAATTATTTTTGTTTCTAAAGTTTTCCCTTTTTAAAAATATTATTGTATTGTTAGTATTAAACGTAAATAATAAACATTATTTAATATAATAAAAACAACGTCTTTGTACTTTAGACTATAAAAAATGATATCTTAATATATTTTTAAATTTTCAAGTTTAAGAAAATTAACTGCAATTATGCACTGCAAACAAATTTACATAATTTTTTATGAATTTGTTTAAAACTGTCCTTTTTGGCATAATTCTTTTTAAAATATTCAGCTTAAGATATAAGATGAAAAGAAAATTTTCATTATACTTTATTTAAATAATTTTCAAATTGCTATTTTATATATTTTACATTGATTTATTCTCACCTATCAGGGCATTTAGATTCTGAATTATTGATCATAACTATTTCAACCGAATCTGCAAAAACGAATGATCAATAAATGTTTGTTTTCATTTAAAATTATTAAATTATTTCTTTTGAAGAATAATTTACTGAAGATATAAATAATTGTACAGTTTTCGATGACTGAAATGTAATAAAATAAAGCTTCTTGAGGGTGAAATTTTCTAGATTTTTATAATTTTGTAATAACTGTATTAAATTTTATATTTTAAAAATCGTTTTATTTTGCTATCCCATGGACATTAAAATTTAGGGAAAAGTCAAACTGTTAAAATTTTATTTCAAAAGATTAATTTTAACTTTTGAAGATTTTAAAATATATTGAAAAAGAATCTGAAAGATTTTAGGACAGTTTTTACAGATTATTTTTTTTTATCTGTAGAGGTTTTATTAGGTTTGAAAAGATACAAAAATAATTGAAATCTTGAAAAGATTCGGAAAAATTTAAAACGAAATGTACAGTTTTTAAAGGCATCGAACAAAAAATAAATAGCCTTTAAAGAATTTTTAAAGGCTTTAAAGGAACATAACATTGTCTCAAGATTCATTGTTAAAATTCAGACGATTTCTTTATTTTAAAAAGAGATTCTAAAAGAAAACTGAATCAGAATTACAAAATTACAAAAAATTCTATTATGCTTGATAAATATTTTAAATGATTCCAACAATTCAAAGTTAATTTTAAACTTGTGAAAAATTAGATTTTTTAATGTAGATTGTTGAAGATTTAAAAAAAGGAACTGAATTAAAATTACGAAAAGTTTCAAGAGAATAAAATTTTTTTCTTTGCATTCCCAGAAAAAAGTTTAATGATGTTTTATTTTAAAAACTTAATATTAGCATAATGTTCTAAAATATTTCAAAGTGTTTTCAAAAAATTTTCGAAAAAGAATCTGAAAGCCTTTAAGGCAATTTTTTTGTCTTTAAAAATTGTAAGAAAAATTTGGAACATTTTAGAAGGCATTTAGAGGTTAATTTGAAAATTATAAAAAACGTTGCGAAAAACGTAGAATCATTACAATTTCGTAAAAAATGAGCTTTTTATGAATTTGGAAATGTTTTTAGAGAATCAAACAATATTCTCTAGATTGTGAGGAAAATTTAATCTTGTTCAAAATGACTCATAAAATCGAGGAAACATTTTATTGTTAATTATAACTAGTTTTGGAGAAGAACTCGAGGTGAAGTTGTTAAATGAATATTTCATAATTTTCGTTTCTTATTTAATAATAATTTTTAGGGTAGTGTTATTTTTTTGTTTTGTTGATAAAAACGCACGAATGAGATTTGCAGAGAATCTTTTAAGGAATAAAAAATAAACGCTACAGCACTAGAATTAAATAAGAAATACCAGTTTTACGTAAAGAGAAAAAGAAAATTTTCGCGGAATTCACGGAATTCTAGCAATTCACGGAATTCGAGGAATTCACGGTACGCGTGGAATACAAGGGTTCACGAGAGTCATAGAATTCACGGAATTTACGCAACTTACGAAATTCAAGAAAATCAGGTAATTCACAGGATACATTGAATATAGGAATACTAGGAATTCACGAAAATCATGGAATTTACGGAATTCAAGGAATTTACAGATTCCAAAGAATTCACGGATTTCATGCAATTCACGGAATTTCAGCAATTCGTGGATTACATGGAGTCTTTGAATTCCTTGAATTTCTTCAGTTGCTTGAATTCAGTGAGTTGCTTGAATTACTTTAATTCCGGGAATTCCATGAATTCCGTGAATTGCGTCAATTCCATGATTTTCGTGAATTGCTTAGTTTTTGTCAATTCTGCAAATTCCTTGAATTCACTGAATTCAAGGAATTCCGTGAACTCATTCTATACTATAAATTCCTTCTACTACATGAAGTCCAAGAATTTTGCGAATTCCTAGAATTTCATAAGTTCCTTGAAATCCATTAATTACGCAAATATCATGGATGCCATAAATTTCTCGAATTCAGCTAATTCCGTGATTTTTATGAAATCCGAGATTTTCATAAATTCCGTGATTTTCATAATCTTCGTAAATTTCCTGAATTGCGTAAATTCCGTTAATTCCATAAATTTCGTGACTTCCTTGAATGCCATGAATACTGCGGATTTCGCGCCTTCTGTGAATTCCTTGAATTACATGAATTACTTGAATTACATTAATTCTGTAAATCTCATGAATGCTCTCTAAATTTTCTCGAGTGAAAATATGCCTCGATCTTTCGAGTGGAGGCTAGTTTAACTCCGGTCGAGTGAATTATTTGCACAATTTCACTCGATTAGAGTCAATGTGTTCGCTCGAAAACAAAGAGAGAAGTTATCGTTGCGCCTCACAGCGGCAACCCTAACGCAAGCGCAGTAGATCAAGGCGTCGCCATTATCATTATTGGAGTAAGCAGCTTGCACCTGACGCGACGCTTAGTTGCGTCAAAGTTTCGCGACAGTGGTAAAAAGTGTAAAAGTGATTAAAAAGTTATTAGTGTCATTAAAAGTTATTAGCTTTAGTTAAAAAAAGTGATTGCAAG
>JAWWLR010044578.1:0-10023 GCA_035041075.1 Acraspis erinacei | reverse complement strand
GCATCAATCCTTTTAAATAATTCTTCCACTCCTTCTTCCAGCTCCTTCTCATCCCCCACCAAGATTCCGGTTCGAGCTATCTATCTTCCGTATCCTACCTTGTAACTCCTCGCCCTTTTTATTATGGTCTTCCTGCTTCTCTAGTTTTTACTCCAATTACTGAATCCTTTCTTCTAGCGGTTCCCTGCCTTCTTCACCATTTCTTTATTTCTTTCCGAAGTTTAGCTACTTCACGCCTAATTTCTTTCGTGCATTCCCCTCCCTTTTATTTCTGCTTCTCTTCGTAAATCCCCATTACTTCTATCATTACTTCGCGAATTTCTTTCAGTCTTTCCTCTTTCATCTGATCTTCCGTTTCATCTCCATTTCCTTTAGTTCCCTTACTATTCTCACCCTGCTCTATAAAACTCTGCTTGTCCGGCGGCGATCTAAACATTTTTGGATATTTCAAGCTCGAACCTAATGCATCCTTCTCTTCACTGCTTGCGCTCTCCCATCTCTTCGTTTTGATAAAAGCTTCAATCGAACCCATGCTTTTTTCTCTTAATCGCTCCTTTTCTATGGTTTCCTCGTACTTCCCCTTTGATTTTTCTCTCTTCGCTATCCATGAATCCAATTCAAACGTTCCCGCCTTCTATCCTTCCTTGCCTCTATCTATTTTCGCGTTATGTGAACTGTCTTAACTTTCTCCGCCTCTACCCAACCGTGCTCTACTAACTCGATCAACCCTGTCATCACACCCTGTCGAAAATCTCAAACAAACCTAACCTCAATTTCACAATCCCTCGAACAATCTCTTACATCCAAACCCTTCTATACTCTTCCACAAAAAACTCGCCTCAAATTTCACCACAGTTACCAGAAAAACTCAGCATCAACAATTCACACTATCTTACATTTTCATGCCTGTAACGGAAGTCTAATAAGATTCAGAAATATTAAAAATATTTGATAAGTTGAAATATTTTAATCATTCTACAAATTTTAGAGAATTTAAGAACTTTCAAAACTTTTAGAAATTTTAAAAATTCTGGAAAAGTTTAAACATCTTAGAAATATGGAAAATTTGGAAAATATGCGGAAATTTAAAAAGAATTTCTAAATCTTAGTAAATTTTTGAAAAACTAGAATTTTAGCCCCGGTTCACGGGAATTAAAGACCACTAAAGTCATGAATGTCTTAAAAATGAGATTTTTTAAATTTCCTTCTCGGCATGTCTGACTCGTATAATATTTGCGGAGCTGGCTCACAGTGAAGGAAATGCACTTTTTCGTTCGAAAATGTTCACAGCCTTCAATGTTGGTACGAAATTTGATTTTAAAAAAGTGAAAATTCATTAAATTCTAAAGAGCTTGACGCTCCGAACTTTTTTCTCTATTGGTTTATTACTAATTTTCCACTCAAAGTATTACTGAAATTTTTTACAATTTAAAAACTGATCTAATAACTTTATATTTTCTTAAATGAATGATTAGAGACTCATAGAATACACATAATTTGCTTATTATTCCATTTATTTGTTATAGGCCAATTGTATGAACTAATTGAAAAAAGCCTTATTAACGGCAAAAAAATTTAGTCGCTAAAAGTGCTTCATATTAATGTAGGAATGAAATTAACTTACAAAATTAATTTAAACGTTTATAATACCCACTGTTATAAACAATTCGTGGGGCCAAATATTAAAATTTGAGATTTCTTCAAATGATAATTTCCTTTAATCAGCAGAACGACTTCAGTTATTCCTTAAAGTAATAAATATTTCATAATATTCGATAAAAGATAACAATTTATATTTTTATAAGCAAATTAGATTTAAAAAATTCAAAATTTTAGCCTAGAATTTTTTCGCGATCGAAATATTTTAAGCTATTGGGTGAATGACTGCTGTCAGGTAAATGTTGGCAAAGTTAATAATAATCACTGTTATCAACAATGTTTGTGAAAAAGTATTTATAAACATTTTACTTTATATATTTGACTAAATATTATCAGATGATTTTTTTAGGAATACCAGTAGCCATTGTAGCGATTAAAGAAAATTAAAATTTGATAAAAGCTTAAGTTTTAATATTTTGTAACGAGAATTATTTATAACAATGGGTATTTTTAACGTCTCAAATAGTTTTTTGACTAGAAGTCATTCTTCCAACAGTTTAAAACATTTCCATTTCAAAAAAAAACATTTCCGTGCGAAAGCGTCAAAACTTTGAATTTGTTTATAAAGATTTAAATGGCCATATTTGATCAAATATTAATAAATATTTATTATTTTAAGGAATATCTGAAATCGTTCTGGCGATTGCAGAAAATTATGATTTGAAAACATCTTAAATTTTAATATTTTGCCACTAGAATTTGTTCAGAGAATCAAGCTCTTCAAAATTTAATGAACTTTGATTAAAAAAATCTAAATTACACTTTGCGGCTGGCCAATGAAGGTCACTACCACTTGACAAGGCGTTGCTCTGCGGAAGGAAATGTATTTTTTTCTTCAAGAAAAGTCTACAGCCTTCAATTTTCCCCTGATTTTCATTTTTTAAATTTAATTGCGCTAAGTTTAAAAAATCACCTTGGTCATCGATTTTTCAACTTTCATTTGTTTATTTATTATACCCTTACTCAAATTTTGAGAAAATTGATATTTTTCACGAAATAGTGATTTACTTTTCAACAAAAATTTGCTTGTAATAAAAATTATATTCAAACAATGCAAGGGTATTTGTAGAATTCACATAGTTTGATTATTCTATCTTTCAATTATTATAAACAAATTAACTTAGCTGATAGTCAAATATTGTATTTTTGGTTGAAAACATTTTTTCTTATCTAAAAACGGGATAAATTATTGTTGCAGGCATTATTTCTCACAACTTCAATAAAACGTTAACAATTCTAATTCTTGTTAGAATTACCAAAAAAAAATTATAAATGAAAAAAAAAAAACAATTCACAATCCAAAAAGATGCATTTTTAACAACATAGTTCAATTTTCGACCAAAAATGAAGAATTGAAAAAATAGTTAAATCTTCAAAAAATAAACTACATTTTTAACAAAATAGTTGAATTTTTAATCCAATAATTAGATTTTCAGTGTCAAATTTTTTTTCAAACAAATGTTTGAATTTTTATACCAAAAATATTAAAACTCAATAAAATATTTCAATTTTCAAAATAAAAAGACGCATTTTTTCTAAGGCAGTTTAATTTTCATCAAAAGAAGTTCACTTTGAGCCAAGAAAGATGACTTTTTCATTACGAAAGATGAGTTTTTAACAAAAGAGTGAAGTTTCTAAACTAAAAGTTCGAATGTTCTAGAAAACTGGACTTTGAAATCAGAAAAGATGCATTTAAAAAAAATCATTTTCAATGAAGAAAGATAAATTTTAACAAAATAGTTTAACTCCTCCACAAAACTTTGATCTTTTAACAAAAAGAATAATTTTCTACCCAAAAAGGCGAATTTTTAACCAAATATATGCATTTCCTACCAAATAGTTGAATTTTCGAACGAAAAGTTTAATTTGAAACAAAAAATATATGTTTTCTACTTGAAATAGGACAAAGTTTCAATAAAAAATATAAAATTTAAATTTTCAGTCTAAATTACACGAAATTTAAAAAAAAATATTCATTATTAAATCAAAAAACACGAATTATCTCGAAGAAAGTTCAACTGTTGACCAAAAAATATAATTTTTCAACCAAAAAGTTTAATTTCCATTCAAACAGTTTAATTTTTTAATCAAAATAAAAAATATTTAACATCTCAATTTTTTAAATACTTTAACTTTTGCAAAGCACAGTTGCATTTTGCATTTCCGACCCAAAAATATAGTAGTAGATTTCTCAATACAAAAAATTAACTTTTATTTTATTTTTATAAATTGAAAATTTCATTTTTTAACGCTTTTTTTCTTATGCAGAATCTCGTAAATTTGGGTTAGACCTTTATGGTTTGCCACCTTTGAAATACACCTATTTTTCCAATATGTGTGCGAGAGCGTCCTAAATTTTAATTTTTTTTACAGAAGCAAGACCGAACCATCTTGAGAAAAGAAATAGTAAGAATAACAGTGGACGCCCAAGTAATGCGCATAGTAGCGCACGCCCAAATAATGAGTATGACCTTCTAGCAAGTGATGGTAAGATAAATTAAAATTTCATGCAAATTTTAAAAATAATGATAATTTTATACACTTTGAACTTTGTATTTAATTTAAAAATGTTAGAAATTTTGGTAAGTTTAAGAATTTTGAACATTTGAGAAATTCTAGAAAATTTTAGAACTATTAGAATGTTTTGGAAATTTTTTTAATTTTAGAAATTTTGAAAATTTAGAAAATTTTAGTTTTAAACATCTTAGAAATTTCGGAAATTTTGAATACATACGAGAATTTAGATATTGCACAAAATTAAAAAACTTTTGTAAATTTCTTTTCTAAATTTGATTTTTTTCAATATTTCCTTCTCAGGATGTCTGACTGTAATTATCTTTAAGGACACGGCTGACAAATGAAAGTTACTACCACTTGAAAATGCGCCCTACCACAGTGGGAAAAAATTACTTTTTTGGTTCAAAAATTCGTACAGCCTACAAATATTTACCGATTTTGACCAAAAAAAATGTTGAGAAAATTTAATAAGATTTCTAAGTGATTTATGCAGCCTGATTTTAAAAATAGGATTTCAGGCTTTTTTATAAATAAACAAGTATGACAAAGAAAATGGACATTTTTTGTATTCGACGTTCCCGGTGCTCGTCAATAATATGAACATTTTTGAAATCGCCTCAGTTTCATAGAGTAATATTAGTTAATGATACTTCAATATTATTTAAGAAACAAAAAATTCTTATTAACAAATTATTTGATTAAAGAATGTTTATTGTGATTTTCAGCAATTTTACGTTGTTTTAATTTATATTGCAATACATTTGGATAAATAATATAACGATAAAGAAATTTCGATTGAGAAAATTACTGTTAATACTATAAAAAAATTTAATAAACAAAGGCATTAATTAGAGATAGTTCGAAAAAATCGTGTTTTTTCAAAGTAATTTCTTTAATTAAAAATGTTATTCACCGAAAAAAATTGTTGTCGACAAATAACTTATTACTTGCTTATTAAAGTTGTTTAAACAAATCTCAAGCTGAATAAACAAATTATTAAGTTTTTTAAAATTAGCATAAATTTTGTTTATTAAGGTTGTGTATGATATTAATAATAATAATCTCAAGGAGAAATTTCTTTATAATTATATTCTTTTTATCCAATTTTTCCGCAATATAACTTTAAGAACGTAAAATCGTAGAAAATCGTAAAAAAACATTCTTTTAACAAATAATTTGTTTATACACATTTTTTTGTTTATCATACACCGGGAACGTCAAATAGGCAAAATGGCCATTTTTTTCGTCATATTTGTTCACTTATAAAAAAAATTGAAAGCCTATTCTAAAAATCATGCTCGAAAATTCTCTGAGAAATCTTATTATTTTTGTTCTTTACATTTTTGTTTTTCAATTCGAGCAATATGTGTGGGCTGTGTACGTTATTTTGAACAGAAAAGTAATTTTTTTCTTACTGTGGACACGGTAGGGGGAAATACTTTTTTCGTTCAAAAAAGTCTACAGAACTTAAAAAATTAAAAAATAAATTTATTTTTAATTTGAAAAAAATTGTTAAGCTAGAAAGGTTTTGAGTTATTGTGAGAGTGATAATTAGTAACAATTTTTATAAGAAATTAACAATTATAGTTGTTGTAAACAATTTTTGGCAAGTATTTGGAAATTGTGGTTTTTCTATTTCGGATTTCATTTTATCATTTGAAGGGATCCAAATATTTTTAGAATCATACATATTTAATTACATTAAGTTAAATTAAATTAATTTATATAAAATATTTAATTCAAAATGAAACTTTTATAAATTCTTAAGATTTTAAGCTTAAATATCTTGAATTTTTAGCAAAATAAATAAATATTAAAGAAAAAAAGACGAATTAAAAAAATTAACCAACCTGTTGATTTGAAAAGCAAATAGATAAACCTTATAGTACAGAAGATAATTTTCCCCAAAATTATTTAAAGATTTAACCAAATAGTAAAATCGTCAAGCCAAAAAAAGAATTTTCAGCCAAAAAAGATGAATTTCCAATCGAAAAGAATTAAATTTTTTCAAGATAGTTGAGTTTTCGACCAAAAGTGAATAAAAAAATATCAAAATAAAATATTTGGTTTCCCAAGCCAAGAAGACAAATTTGTTAGGAGACAGTTGCATTTTTATATAAAGAAGTTTATTTTCAACAAGAAGGATGACTTTTCAAATCGGAAAAGATGAGTTTTTAACATAAAAAATAATTGTCAATCAGGAATCGACATTTTAATCAAATGTATTAATTTTTTATAAATTGTAAAACTTTCAACTAAAATGTTTAATTTTTAACCATAAAATTTAATTTCCAACACACAAGATTTATTTTCTACCCAAAAAGGTTATTATTCAACAAAGTACATTCATTTTTAATAAACAGTTTAATTTTTAACATATAAAATATACAGGATAAAGTTTCAATCAAGAATGGAATAGCAAAATTTTCAGATCAAAACTTTGATGAAAAAAACCTTGTACAAAAACTTTCATTCAAAAAGATAATTTTTCGACCAAGGAGATTAATGTTCAAAGCAAGATTTTAAAACTTTAAAAACCTGGAATTCTTCTTCGATTTTTCACGAGAAACTAATTTTTTTACAGTAGCAAGACTGAGTACTTCCTCAGCGACTCCGTTGCTGAACAGACAAAATTCAAAAAATGTGAACAGCGGTAAGGAATTTTAGATTTTTTTTTAAATTCTAGGAAACTTTGATAGTTTTAGAAATTTTAAACATTTGATTACATTTAGAAATATTAGAAATATAGATAAGTATAAAATTTTTGAACATTTTAGAAATATTGGATCATCCATTTTGTATTTCAAAATATTGACTAAAGATTCGTATTCTGCGAGTTGACAAATCTGGATTAACGGGAGGGATACAAAATTATTTTCCTCAAAAATAAGTAAATTTTTGAAAATAAATTATGTGTAATTATGATAGTTTAAAAGGAGATATTATTAGTTCCTTACAATGAAATTCTTTGTCTAACAATATAATACATCTATTTTTAACACATTGTGAAAATTAAAAACAACACAGAATCTGATAAAACAAATAATAATTTTGTTTAAACAATAATTCTTTTTTGGAATTATCTAACAAATTTACTTAGGTAGGATACTATTATTGGTACAAGAAAACTTCAGTAGTTGCATTGTCATGGAAAAAGAGAAATTAAAAAAAATTGAATTTTGAACAAAATTATTCAAAATAGTTGATTTTTAACCAAGACAGATGAATTTTTGAATGAATTTTTTTTCTTGTAACAAAAAATTTTTTATTTTTAATCAAAAAAAGTTTTATTGAACCAAAACAAAAATTTTTAACAAATAAGATTAATATTCTACCAAAAAAGATGAATCCTTAACAAATGTTATGAATTTTTTAACGGAAAAGAACAGTTTTCAAGCAAAAAGAAAATATTTACATTTTCAGCGAACAAAATAATTCTGTACCAAAAAAAAACGATTTTTAAGAAAATAGTCAAATTCTGATCCAAAATAATGAATTTTCAATAAAAAAGATGTCTACCCAAATAGAGGAATTTAAAAAAAAATTGGGAACGAATCGTTGAGTCAGCTACTGAGCAAGAAAAAGCGTTCGACCAAAAACGAAATAAATACATTTTAATATAAAAAATTATATTTTCGAATGAAAAAGATGAATTTTAGAGCAAGAAAAACAGTTGAAATTTGCAACTAAATTAGGAAACTTTCACAAAAAAATTAAGTTTAACTTTAAACTAAGTAGTTTTCAGTTTTTTTAACAAAAGCAGATTCTTTATTTTCACTAAAAAATCTTTTCATTCTACCAATAGGAGGAATTTTCAAAAAAGAACAATTTTGACGCAAAAATGAAATGGGAAAAGAAGTCAATTTTCTATCAAAGAAAAAAATATTACTTTTAGAATCGCAAAAGATGAAATTTTAACAAAATGTAGGAATTTTCGACAAATTGTGGAATTCTCAACCAAAAATGCCTATTCAACAAAATATATGCAATTTTTTACCAAACAGTTTAATTTTTAAAATTTAACATATACAGGACAAATAATCAATCAAGAATTGAATACTTAAAGTTTCAAATAAGAGCTTTGATAAAAAAAATAACTTGAAATAAAAAAAAAAGAATTTTCATTAAAAAATGTTCTACAAAAAAAACTAAGTTTGAACAATATACATGAATTTTCAGCAAAATGATTTACTTTTAAGAGAAAAAGACGAATTATAGACAAGAAAATTGAATTTTCAACCCCGAAATATTATTTTTTAACCAAAAAGTTTTATAAAGTGTGTATGAACAATTGCGTGATAGTCATGTACAAAAAATTATTTTTTTTATCAAACTTGTTGCGACTGACTTTATGCTGAAAATTATGTCAATAATTTCCAATTTTTTACAGAAGCAAGATTAAGTACTTCTTCAATGAATCCTTCACTGAGAAAGCAAAAGTCAAAAAATGCGAATTATAATGACTTGGTTCACGATGACGGTAAGAAAAGTTGGAATTTTTAAAAAATTTTAGGAAATTATGATAAGTTTACAAATTTTGAACCATCTAGAAATTGTAGAAAATTTGGAATCTTTTGAACATTCTAGAAATTTTTAAAATTTTAGAAGTGCTCAAAATCTTAGAAATTTTGGAAATTTTTAAAATATACAAAAATTTAAATATTCCATAAGCGTTTTAAATTTTAATTAATTCTTTGCACACATGTGTATAATGTACTATCATTTTCGTCTGAAAATGCTTTTCACGAGTGAAAAGCAGAAATTCAACCGCGCTTCATAGGAATTAAAAAGCGCTGAAATAATAAATATCTTTTAAAAATGAGTTTTTTTTCAATTTCCTGGTCAGAATGTTTGACTGATATCATATTTGAGTAAAAGTCTTACTGCTTGCTAAACGGCTTACTAATGAAGGGCACAACCACTTAACGAGACATCGCAAAGTGGGGTGATATTGGAAAAAGAGGTTCCAAATTATATTTAGAACGCAATTATGCACCGATTTTAGAATTATTCTTTTTGAAAATTCAGGAATAAATTTTTGAGAAAATGTTGGGAGTAGATTTTTTATTTTTTTTTGTTTATTTGATTTGTATTCTAATGCCAACAGCGAAAAAAATGTTGATTTTTTAAATTTTATTTTTTATCATTTAGACAAAATTTTTCTTATCTTTCTGATGCCTTAGATTTAATGCACAGGGGTATGCGAAGGATACAAACATTGTTAACTTTCATAGGTGGTTGTTATAAAGAACCTTTATTAACAAATACTCGACGTTATAGCTTATTCGTCTTCAAAGTATATTTCTGCTCTGACATCATTTTTTTTCATCATTAGGATGATGAATGGATATTAAAATTTGAGATTAATTGTCATTTGTTTATTCTATAAACAAATGCACATTTTGGCTGTTGTTAAGCGAAAAGAAACCGTTTTTTCTTCTTCTATTGTTGCAATTATATTACCAATGATGTTTCCTGAAGAAATTTTTTCGATTCATCAATATTTGTTTATTTCTTCTTTATTCATAACGTGTCCCCTAAGGATTTACATGACTTCTATTCCTTAGAATTTTTCAGCTTACATATTAAACAAACAAAAAAAGTCTCATCATTAATATTTACAAGTATTTACAACTATGTATGTATATAAATTCTTATATCTAATTCCTTAACTCTATTTCCTCTGATAGCGCAATTTAGGACTTTTTAGCAACTTAATTTAACTTATGCTATTACATATTTATTACTTACAATATTTACGCTTCTAATTTAAGCGACTTCCGTTTCCTTATTCTTTCACTTTTTTTTGTCCTCCAATTTGCCATTTTTTCACACTCATTCTTTCAT
>JAWWLR010044493.1:0-19633 GCA_035041075.1 Acraspis erinacei | reverse complement strand
CAGTTATATATTTGAAGCTGTAACCACCAGATGGCGCTCATGGAGGGGGGATTCCCCAGAGTTCTAGAAAGATCTAAGCGATTCTCGACGCTTATAGTAAGTTCGGCTTCTTTTCAGTATCGTTAAATGTTAAAAAAGTTATTATTCATATAATCCAGTATTATAAAGAATAGCTTTGTTTAATATTTTGAGATATTTGCGTATGAAAATAAATTGCACATTTCATTGCTTGAAACGTGCATAGAATTTTCTGCGACATACGCAATTGATTTCTTAAATTGATTTTCCCACTCTAATTTATTAAACCATGCTTTCCACTTATTAGTGCAAAAAATAAGACATTTGGAAAGTTATAATAGCTATCTATAATCATCATTATTTAATTAAATTTCGAAAATATCAATCAATGTACATGGAAAGAAAATCTTTCGAGTACGTTAGTTCTGGAAACGTGCCACGAATTTTCGATGACGTACGGAATTGATTTTTTTAAAATTGATTTTCCCACTGTAAATTAATTAGCAATGCTTTCAACCTTATAGTGAAATAAAATAATACATATAGACAGTTATAATAGCTTAATATAATCATCATCATTTGATTCAATTGAAAAAAATATCGATCAACGTACATGGAAAGAAAATCTTTCTAGTATGTTAGTACTGAAACGACCATGAGGCAGCACATAAATGTGACGTTGCGCTGTAGCGAAACTCAGTTCCTCACGGGAAGCCTTAGCGTGGATGGAAGTGCATTTTAGTATCATGGAAAAGCTGGTTTACGACACTGAAGACTGCAAGAAGATGAATCACTGCAAAGTGATCCTGCCGAAACCAGAACAGAAAATCATTGAATTAAAACATTTAAATACAAGGAAAGAGTGCCATTTATCATTTACGCCGACTTTGAATCTCTTTTTCTTAAACCGGCTGAGGTCGATCAAATTCAACCATCAAATACAGAAGTGTTCCAGAAACACAATGTTTCTGCTATTTGCTCTTACTTTAAGTGCAGCTACAATGATGCACAATCCTTATAAAATTGCTGTCCGGAGAATGTGGAACCGGCAAAGTTTTTTGCATTCGAATTGTTGGAGATTGACATTAATTTCGAAATTATACTCAACTCGCCGGTTCCCATGAAACCACTGACGACAGAATAAAAGTTAGACTTTGTAGAAGCCACAGTGTGTCACGTCTGCAGGAAACCACTACGTTCAACAATAAAAAAGGTTCGAGACCATTGTCATCTGACTGGCGTATACTGTCTCCCCGCACATGAACACTGCAACCTTGCCGACCAGGATGCAAAGACCATACCTTTCTTGTTTAACAACTTGAGTTGGTACGATGCTCACTTTATCATTCGCGACATTGCAACTCAGTTTGTTGGAAAAGTAAATCCTTTAGCTTTAAATAAGGAAAAGTACGTATAATTCACGAAATACGTTCAGGGCACTCATAAAATTCCGGTTTATAGATTCATTGAGATTCATGGTTTGATCATTGGAGAAGCTAGCATTCGACCTTAACGAGTACAAAATTGTTAATTCAGTACTTTCTGACGTTGAGCCTGAAAAAGTTCAACTCCAAATGATTCGTCCATTTCCGATGAAGATTATATGCATGCACAAAAGGTATGGTCAGAATTCAATATCACAACTTTATATGAGTACGTGAAACTGTACATGAAGACTGACGGGTTGCTTTTAGACGATGTCTTCGAAAGTTTTCGCAAACAGTCTTTCGAGGCTTATGGACTCGCTCCAGCACATTATTACACTACTCCTGGCTTGACATGGGATGCCATGCTCAAATACAGAAATGTGAGGCTTGAACTCCTTACGGACTTTGAAATGCTACTGATGATTGAACAGGGCAAACGCGGTGGATTGAGCCAATTCTACAACCGATATACTGCTGCTAACAATCAATACATGACAATATTCAACGGAAATAGTGAAGTATCCTATATGAGGTATTTTGATGCAAATAATTTGTATGGTTGAGCAATGCGACAACCATTCCCTTATGTTGGTTTCGAGTGAGTGACCAATATTCAAAATTTTGATTTCAATATTCCTGATGATTCACCGATTGGTTATATACTTGAAGTAGATTTATACTATCATCCCGAGCTTCACGATCAACACAATGATTTGCCGTTCTGTCAGAACACTCGAAGCCACCGGGAACAAGCCGGGAGAAGCTTCTAACTACCCTCCTGCCAACATAATCAGATCAACAGTGAATTCAAATTGGGTTTATATCCTTTCTAGAAAGCGTGTTTGTGCTTGTTGACTCGAACTCTGTCACCAACTTTGAACATTGGCCTGGTCCTAGATATATTTTGTAGTTTTTTCAAGCGTTGCATCAACCCCTCTTCATCCTCGGCAGTGGCATATTTTGGCAACATACCGATTGATCGATGTTTGGTATTGTTGCACTTGAAGATTAGTTTATGTAAAATATTGCTCTACGTGTATTTGCCTCTAAAGCTAAATTGTGGCCAGATCTTATTCTTGAGCGTTCGATTAAGTCGTTCACAGATTATCGCCTTCAGATGATTATGCGTTGGTAGAAATTGATACCATATCGTTGCATTAGTTCTCTAAAATGTGCATTATACATAAAATTCTTTGCCTTCATCGGTGTGTACGGTTCTTGGCATACGACCCTGCACAAGTATACATTGTATTGTTGATATGAGATCTCGTCCACTCTTGCTTTTAACAGGAACCACCCATGCGTACTTGTAGAAAATATCTATGACGGTACACCATCTGCTTTCAGATACTGCATAGCATCAAAGTTTATATATTGTCTCTCCAAACTATTAGGTTAATCAACAATCATAGGCTACCATCACTGTGATTACGTTCACCATAAACCGTATCTAGATCCTGCCTTCTGTTTTTTGTAGCATTCTGAGAATCTTATTTGTCAAATGTTAATAACTGGGAGCAACGTCAGCTGTATCATCAAACACAGTTATATCTTGATATTCTTTTCTAGCATCAGCCGTTATGAAGATTAGTTGATGGATTATATATGTCAACCAGTTTCTGCAGTGGCATGACTTGGTTTTAACGTTTCACCCATCATCTTTTCAGTGGCTACTCTACCCATTTTGAGCATTCGATGTATACGTCAAATCGCCTCCCTAGCTGTTGCAATTTGACGCAGCACCTCCTTCTCTTTGTGATACTTTGAACTGTTGTCGTGTTGATGTCCGAATGTCTAATGATAACATTTCCACCACCCATCTTGTATTTATGATGAGACAAAACATTCAAGTCCTTTCCTGTATCTTCCCTTGTAGAGTTCACTATCCCTGTCAATGACTCATGTCAGTATTGACATGATCGTCATATATATGTATCAAGTTTCTTTCATCCTGCTTGAAAAGTTTCAAGAGATTGACATTATCTCGAAGTAGAAGCTTAGGAATTCGAGCGTAAGTTTGACATAAGTACAAACTGCCAACATGTGTGTGTCTAACCATAGAGAAAAAGGCTTCAATGTTATCATGTTTCTCACAGACAACGTCATTAAATACAATAATAGAATTTGGCTGAGCATCACTTGGTTGTATGACATCTCCATGCTCACTGAAGGCGGAATATTTAACACCTTTCACATTATTCGATACACGATCCAGGAATTTGTATTTTGGATGTTTGAGGGATTTCGAGTAGACGTAGATTATATATAATTTCAATCCATTAGGATGCATGATTAGGATAAGTAATGTCTTTGTCTTGCAACAATTTGAAGGTCCACAAAACACTGCATGAATACTATCCGGTAGTAGATTACCATGACGTTAAACACTCTTCTTTTCTGGTTGGACTATGATTTCAAAGTTGTCAACCGGTAGTTTAACGGATTATGTCTCATACCGCATCTTGATCTCGAATGCTGGGAAAGCTATAAATACAGCCCTTATATAGCTTTTATATCAGTTCCATGCTGATATCCCTTGAGTGACGAATGATTGTGCATCGAAAAGCGAATAAAGAGTCACGCAGTCATCGGAGTAAAGGATTGGCCAATAAAGTCATCATCAATTTACCGTTTGAATTGCATTTGCCTGGCTACCAATACTGTGGTCCAGGTAAGAAGCTAGCTAAATGACTTGCTAGATGTGATCTTGGTATTAATACTTTAGACGCAGTGTGTACTAGTCAGTAAAGCTTGCAATGTGTTTTTGCTAAAGATGCTGAGATCAACGTGATAGCTGCAGCTTTGGCTATAACTAACGTGATGAATTCCAAAGAAAAACACGGCATGGGGATAAAGAAGAAGCCTATTGCAAAGAAGAGGAAATTTATTTTACAGAAGAGAAAATCCAGTTCGAAGAAGAAACCAGCTACAAAAAGTAAGCTAATAGCATTTAGAAAGATTGTTACTGCAGTCAAGAAGACAATAAAACGGAGAAGTGATGCAAAAGTGGCCATCAAGTCTGCAATCAAAGGTGCACAGCAAGCTTTCAAAAGCGTAGGCGATAAACATCAGGTGCACAAGCCACCTATCTTCCGAATATCTTCGAAAGTGGGAGGTGTTTTGCCACCGACTCCCATTTTTTCTGGACTCAGTGTACTTGGAGCTATCACAGGTAGGGCAGCAGGTGTTGCTAAGGCGGTAAACGATGGTAGCGCTTCCAAAAAAGAACTAGCAGAAGCTGAACATCATAATAATGTACTGCAGGCTATTGCTCTAGAAAAAGATTTAAACCTAAAACCCTGCAGAAAAGGATTAGTTCTTCGCATGAAACCTTACCGAAAGGGACAGGGATCACTAATTTATTTCTTTTCTTTTTTAAGGAAGAGAAGGGAGGAAAAGAGTTTTTTTCAGATTGCAGTGGGAACATTTTATGCTGGTTGGCCAAATTTCGTCGCTAGATTCTTAGTTTTATTTTCAAGAATTCTTCAGATTAAGTTGATTATTAGACGGTAAAATGGATATTAGATTTGATTTTACTCGCATTTAAATTTCCTATATTTAAAATAAGAACTAAATCTGAAATTTTCAGAAAAAAAGTGAAAATTTCCAGCATTACTTTAAATGAATATATTCATAGCCCGTAATAAATTTTATAAACAATTAGGTTTAATAACTTTCATTTATTATTATTTCAATAAGTAAAAAATTGAATTCAGCCGATCAACATTATTTTAGGGTATTTTCAAAATTTCCAAGAAATGTTTTATATTTTTTTGTGAATTTATAGGACTCCCAAAGAAATTTAATATTTTAGGGTGTTCTGAAAAATTCCAAGGAATTTTCGAAATATTTAAGAGCTTTCAAAGAATCCTTTGATGTTTAAAAAAATTTCACCACAATTTGAATATATTTAAATAATTTAAAGGATTTTCAAGATTTAAGAAAATTCTTCTAAATTTGTAGGTATTATCAAGAAATTTAAAATGTTTTGAAGGATTTCAAAAATTTTTATTGGATTGAATATAATGTGAGGCATTTTTAAAAACTTATGAAATTATTAATAGATTTCAATAATTCGAAGGAATTTTAAAGAATTTGAATAATTTTAGGAAGTTCATTCAAATTGAAAGATGCTTGCAAGAGATTTAAGAATTTTAAAAGAATTTCAAAAGATTTGACATATTTTAGGGTATTTTTGAAATTCCAAGAAATTTTAAATATATTTAGATGATTTAAAAGAGAATGGATCTGAAAGTTTTTAGAGAGTTCCTAAAAAATTCAAGGAATTTTAAAAATATTTTAAAAGTATCTAACATAAGTAAATGCTTTAGGTTTCTTGACACGCACAAAGCCTAAATTTTCACATTTAGTTTTTATCTAATACGTGTGATGAAGTTTTCGATCTTACGTCCAATTATTAAGAAAAATATTGCACTGTAACACTTTATTAAAATTAACACATATTTATAATCACAGTAAGTAAACCGAACTGAAGCCTATCGCCCGTTAAACCGATAGAAAGTCTCATCAGTATCTGACTTTTCGTCACATTGCAGCCAGAAATTTTTAATGTAGCTGGCGCTAAAATTCACTCAAGATTCCCTAAAATTAAAAAATCTGGTTAATTATCGAATTCTGGCATCTCAGTACCTATAACAGATTTCTCTCACTCTTTTCGTGATTCTTTATCTTATTTACCGGCAATTAAGAAAATGAGCGGGGTATCCCAAAATATCATATGCAGGCTCAAAAAGAGCCTGCAGATGATTCTGAATAATTATCCCTTCATTATTGTAACGATCTTGGAGCAGAATCCAAGCTACATCGTAATTAGACTATGTCGTTTCCATATTTTCGATTATTTGAGACGCGCTCTCCTTTATATAAGATCGTAAATACCGTAACTGTTGAATCTTTGGAATATATTCCTCATTATGAATTAATAACGTAAATGTGTCGCGAAAGCCGCGCTAATCTTCATAACCACCCGAAAATTGAGGAAGGGAAAGTTTAGGTAAAGGGAAATGCGTTCGTGGACTAGGTGAATCACTTCTAGATGTTGGAACACGTGAATTTGCAAGTTCAAGCAAAGTCGAGAGTTCCGACTCACGGCAACCGACAAGTTCAGCTTCAAGTTGAGCTATACGCGAATAATGTACAGAATCGGTCTCTTGTGAATTCGGATCCAAAACAGAACCTTGCGGCGATCTTTAATTAATAATTTTAATTGCTATTACGTAATAACTGACATAATTGTCCTAAAATTCGGATCTTTCTTTCTCAAGGTCTGCTTCAGGCCATAACAATTCTAAATTTGTTTGCACCTTATCACACTCTTTCCACGTTTTTTTTCTATATTTTTGAAAAGAAATGTAATTTCTTCTTTATCGATTATTTCAGCTAATTGAGTGTTCAAAAATTTAGGTAAGATGGTCTTAGGATGGTCTTAAGAATCGAAATCAATAAGCTTGCTTGATGACGCTGATTCAACAACCTTTGATGATTTGTTGATTCTTTATGACCTTCTCGGGGATTTTATATGTGGCTCTATTGACGCAGATCCTCTTCTTCCAGTCTCGATAATTTATAAATTCTCGACCAGCAGTAAAATGTATAGATTTTCGTTACAGTTGCAACGACCTCTTAGATTATGACCTTTTATTATTTAGCATGCATCAGAAAACAACTCTCTGCTTGCCTACCTGTGTTGATTATCAATTGGAAGTCGATTGTTATTAGACGAAAAATTTGTATTCACGTGTACCTTTTGTTTGGGTTCTAAAACAAGTTCCAACCAGCACTCTCAAAAAATTTATGTCTTGCGAATCTAATAGTTTCATCAGTTTAAAAAATACTTGGTTCGGCACTTATACACTTTAATCCAGAATAATGTCACTTCGGTCACTCTTGAAACTTCGTCAAGTTAATTTTCTCACACAAGACATTTTACGATTTTGTTTTTCTGTGTAAGAATCCGGATTCGTACGACCATGTTCACACGCACAAAGCCTAAATTTGCACAGTCAGTTTTTCTGTTATACGTATGATGAAGTTTTCGACCTTACGCCCAATTATTAAGAAAAATAGGGTTTGGCAAAGAATAAAACACTGAGTAGTCTGAATTAAATGTAAGTGGACTGTAAAACTTTAGTAAAATTATCACATATTTAGAATTACAGTAAATAAACCAAACTCAAGCCTATCGCACGTCAAACCGATGCGAAGTCTCATCAGTATCTGACCTTTCGTCACATTGCAGCCAGTAATTTTCAATGTAGCTGGCACTAAAATTCGCTCAGAACAGACGTATCGCTGATTATTCAATTAAAATTCACATACAGAGTCCCACAGATTAAAAAATCTGTAGTTTCATAAATACTTGTGTTTCATACTTAATTAGAACCATTTTGCGTAGCAACAAGGTATTTTCAAAATTTTCATAAAGATTTGAATAGATTTCAATAATTTAAAGCAGTTCCAAAGGATGTTAAAGATTCACAGGAACTTTTGAAAATTCTAAGGAATTTAGAGTGATTTGCATAGTTTAAAGATGTTATAAATGATTCAAAAGCATTGGAAATATTTTAGGGTATTTAAAGATATATCAAAGATTTAAAAATATATTTAAAAAATTGCAAGTCATCCGTAACTGCCCACACTCAATTTGGGCGATTTTTATGAATTTTTTTGTTTAAAGTTTTTTTGTGCACCAAAAGTATTCCAAATCTGCATTTATTTTACCTTTGGGGCAGGATTGCAACTAATGACATTAAAAATGTAATGTGATTCTACGTCTTAAACTTCATGGGGCTTGTGGAATAGTTAAACTTTAAATACAAATTATTATTAATAATTTTTTTATTTTCAATCAATCGTACACGAATTTTCAACATACAGTTACATGTTCAAGAAGAGAAACAGATTTTTATATTACAATGATGATTTCTTAATAAAATTAATTTTCTACTCCTTAATTTAATCTTTAAAGTCTGATAAAACAACCGCTGAGCATCCTGAATACGCAAAATCGTAAATCTGTACTGCTAAACACAGATATTAGGGGACTATTAGTCCTCTTCTGGCAAACCAACTCCATCATACGTATCTCTCTGCTGTCCGACTTTTTCATTGCCCACTCTGTCACTTTCGCGTTAAATTCGCTGGATAACAAAATTCCCCCCTCCATGTCCAGAATGCTTCCTTTTGAATCTTCCCTAACCTTTAACTAATTTTTCCTGACCTAAGAGTCTAAAACCCCCCTGAGAAATCCCTTTAAATTCCCTTTAAATCTTGGATATTCTTTTCAAATTTACATCCTGCAGATTGTCTTTTTTCTGCTGATAATTTCAATATGCACATACATAACGTTAACAAATTATTCAAATGAAAATCGTTAATATTCATAGATTTTGGGTATTTAGACTTGATGATCCGAAAATAAATTCTTTAAAAAGCTTTTATTTTAAATAAGACTTTTTATATTACTGTTATGAATAATTGTATAAATATCAGGATTACCATGGACCATGATGAGGATCAAAATTATGAGGTCCTGGAATATTATGAGGTGCATTAGGTCCACTAGGTGGTAATCGAATAGTACTAGATCCTGATCCTGGATTAGCATGAATAAAATAATTATTATAAACCACTAGATTATTATGATCCAATTGATTCTCTTGAATCACTTGTTGTTCACGTCCCAATAGTTTCAATATTTTAGCTCGCTCGTTCATAGCAGTGTATAAGTCAGTTGGCTGCAATACTTTACATTTGCCTGCCAAAAAGCATGGTGCTTTTTTCGGAATTGGTTTACAATCGCATAAAAATTTTTCATATTTTCCTTGAATGCAGAAATCTGTAAAGGAGAAATTTTTTTGTCAAATCTATAATTAAGCAAGAGTTTATACTCAAAAAGTGGTTGGTGAAAATTATCAATAAGTGTCTAGTAGTGTGGTGCAACAAAAAAAAAATAGACAAGGTTTTCAAGTACGTGTACAGAGATTAAGGTAGAAAAGTATAGGAGGGAGAGGTTTTAATGGTATACATTTTTTTACAATAATTAATTTTTCGAACCTAGTTTTTAAATTTTTTAAATGAAACAAATTAACATAATTTTTTAAAATTATATTTAAAAAAAGTTACTTAAGTCTTTAACACCTCCAACTCCCATACATTCCACACTATAAAAACTCAATTGCCTTTAGTTTCGAGTTTTTGGGAACTTAGCTCGCTTCATCTTGTATTTACGATTCTGAATAATATGTACTAAAACGTCTCTTTTCTTAATAGAAATATGTGTTAAAATTCATGGGGCTTGTGGGGCTGATTTTTTTTATAAATATTTACAGAAGTAAAATAACTTACAACCAGCAGTTATGTTATCAAAGAAATGATTTTCTTTTAATTCTGGATTCAGGTTTCTACACTTCCTAAAGTACTTGTTATTGTTCTCATCGACCCTTCGCGCATCTTGAATGCACACCTCTGTAATAGATTTAATGATCATTAATATTTTTAATTCAAAATGCTTTTTCAGTCAAAAGAGGACACATCTTGATCAAAATCATTGCCATTTTTGTTTTAACCAAAATTAAAAAAAAGCATATATAACGAACTGCATATAGGAATAAAATAATTAAATCTTATTTGTTTTTTACATTCTCATCAGAGAAGGTATAAGATTTGTGTAAAATTTGCCCCCCCCCCCCCAGTTTTTGTCAAATCTCCTCGTTTTGAGACTCCCTGAAGCCGAAAAACAGGTTTTTACAAATGTGTCTGTCTGTTTGTTTGGATGTCTGTCTGTATGGATGTATCTGTATGTCTGTCTGTCTGTTTCCGCGATAACTTTTGAAAAAGTTAATCTATTAGATTGCCCTTTGGTACACTCTTTTAGTGTCCTAAACTAAAGGTGAAGTTTGTTAGCCAGCCATGTTGGACAAAAATTCAAAAATTGAGCACATTTTTTATATCTTTGAGACCACTTTTTTTTTAAATCAAAATTCTCTGTAAGGATATTCATGTTATTCAAAAATATGAACAAATTTATCGTAATGCCTTTTTCACAAACCCAAAAATTACGAGAGTTATAGCATTTGCAAAATTTGTTATTTCATGAGACTTATGAATCATTTATGAAAAAATTTTGACAGCAACATTTCCAATGACATAGTTTTTCGTTTTGTTTTTACTCTATGACATGAATCTGAATTGTTTGACTACTTTAAACTTCGATAACTCAGGTTAAAACCTTTTGAACCTTTTGTACCTTAGTTACCTTGTTCGGTACCTTTTGTACCGAAACGTTAAGGATTGAGAGAGCAGTTTTTAATCAAATAAATTTGGAGTTAAACAATGGTTTTTGGCTCAATTTTATTTTAATTTATATGGACCGTAAGACATAAGGAAGAATCTAGGATTCCACATTCATTAAATTTATTCGGCTTACTTCCATTAGAAATCTAAACCAGGTATTCGAACATTCAATACTAGATGGTCCAACAGCGGGATACAGCATCGTTTATCAATAAGCATGAAGATTGCATGCCGAGCGTAGCGAATGTGACAAATCATGCGATTTGATAATCAACGCATCTCGTTCGTTGCACTCGATTCTTTGTCCAATCACCGCTGGCCGGAACGAGCGACGACGCTCGTGCAGAAGAATCTAAGTTGCGATACGCAGTAGCAAGGACAAAAGGTAGATTAGGAATGCGCATAAAATTACTTAGTTCTCTTGAAGACTAAACGCCACTTTACTTCGCTGTAATGTCCACAATCGAGAAAAGACCTTTCACTCAGGATAAACAAATTAAAATAATGACAAAACCGCATCACCTTTGGCTTAGGCCAACCCATATGTAGATTGTATTATCAACATTCGCTGATTGTTAATCCAATTTTGAAAATATAAGAAATTTTCATTACAAGTAATACAAAGTCAATGTATTATATGGTTCCCAAGGGTTCAATCTTTCATCAATGCCACAGCTAATCTTTTTCTGCAACAATTAAAGAAATTTATGTTTCATGCCTTTATAAAACCATTCTTTAAGGAAAGTTATTATAGGCTTATGATTATTGACAGTAAATACCCCTGGAGCTTGAAGCTGCAATAACCTCTGCTTTTCCCGTTAATTAGGTTTGCTTGCTAAAATTTATCATCTGAAGCGATTGTATATTAGAAGAGGGAGTCAAGCTCATCGAGAATATATTATTTGATCATTTTTGGTTGAATCCTCTTTTTAGAGCACTTAAATCGCGTATAACAACATAACTTAAAAAAGTTTAATCTCTCTAGCGCATGAGGAAACCACCACATATCAACCTCTAGTTTAAAAAAATGCTGTAAAAATATAATAATTTGAAAAGTCAAAACTCAAAATGCTTTCGTCAATAATGATATCATTTCATGCCAGGATTTAAAAAAATTTCACCCCATTGGTACATGTGGAACTCACCCTGAATCAGCCCCTACGTTTTTAAAGAGTCTGTATAGATGATAACTTGAAAAGTTGAAATCATTTCGCTAATAATGTAAAATTTCCATGCGATAAAGTACCCAGAAAATAATCATTCCTTCAGAGCATGTACAACCCTCCCCAAATCAACCCCTATAGTGTAGGGGTTGATTTCTCATACGTAACTGTTACAGAATTTTTATTTGTAAATTCCAGGTCATTTCCAGATTTTTTCAGACGCAATTTAAAGAAATTTTAAAACTCTACGCTGGCGAAACTATTCCATAAAATTAAAAGAGTTTTAGAGGAATAAAAAACATAATTGAAAAAGAGTGATCGCATGCAATAAAACTAAGTAAAATCTGATTTGAAATATAAATATCTTTTTATTTATTCTTGAAGTCATTTACGTCTAATTATTTTTAAATTTCGAGCTTATTTAACATTTTTATATGTACCATGTGTTTTAAAGTATCTCGAGATGTTAGCTGTCTCCATAAATTTATATTCTTATTATTGAAATATAGTTAGTTAAACACATTTAAATTTTAAATAGTAATATTTTTAAAATCGTCAATTAAATATTACTTATATTTAAAAATCTTAAATGTACAATTGATAATTCTAAATTCTGAATTTCAAACACTTTTTGAAAAAAAAAAACAATTTTTAATCAAAACTTTTGAAATTTTTTTCATTAAATAAAGAGCGTCTATTGGTTTTATTTTGATTACGGAAAGCTTAGGTTTCTGCATTGAGGAAATTTAAGGTTAAAAATGTGATTGCTAAATTTTATTCTTGAATTTTAATTACTCTCAAAAAAGTCACCAAAATTGCCATCATAATAAATTGTATCCTCATGAATACACGACTGATTTATGAAATATAAATATGATAACCTCAGAAAAACAACCTTTACGCTGATTATTTACGAGATAACGAATATATGATATATTATAAACTCTAGTTAAGCACTACAATAATCGCTAGTTATAGTGTGAACCAAATTCTTAATCGGCGCAATAATCGGGTTTTCTCCTAATTGTAAAAAATGCGAATCGTTTCTACTCTGATGTTCACCTGGATGGTGATCCTTCCATCTATTGGTGAATATAACACACATATAGACACATATGTGTCTATAATTTTAAAACATTTTTAAGCTTTCTGCAATTAACAGTTTTTCCGAAGTAATCCTCATTCTATTTTGAACTAAACTCATTTTGGCTGGATCCAGAAAGTCTGTGTTATCAAAAAACAAGACACTTCGAGGATCATTCTTGATTAAAGTTCCCTGGATATTGCAGGTCCAGCTTTATAAACATTTCTCAGAGCAATAATCCCTCAAGCTTCTCAGCCTTTCCTCGCAATTCTTCCAAAACGGGTTCATGATATACAAGCATACTTTAAAAAGTAATACTTTTCTGTTGTTTTTGCAGATTCAAGTTCAGAGCTCGATTATTTGCCTGATGGTGCGCCTATTCGTGCTGTTCCTCGTGACGGACCATCTTCTTCTTCTTCTTCTTCTTCTTCTGACAGACAACTTTCTGCAGATAGATCTCTTCCTCCTGCCAGACCTCGGTCTCCAAACAGACCTTCTCCCTCTACCGAGCTTACTCTTCGCGTCAGGTCAAAGTCCCCTTGTGCCCTTCCGTTTTGCTCCGTACTTGGATATAAGCTTGACCAACTTGAATTTATTCGGCTTATTCCGGTGAAAAACCCATACCTTTCATTAAAACTTCAAAGATTCACATTTCCTGTTGACAAACAAATTAAAATTATCGCTGGACGGGGTCTTTATAGGCCCATATCAACCCAAGAACAAATTGTTTTGTCAGCATTCGGTGGCGACGTCTTTGGAATATTGGAGAATGGATATGCTCTTTGTGGAATATATGCATATAGTAATCGCGTTGAACATGAAGCACGGGCAAAAATAAACATGGCAAGCGGCATGATTACCCCATTGACCCCGACTGAAATCAAGGAAATCCCAGTAGGAAGAAACCGCCCAATCCATAATCATTTTACAGTACATCTTATAAACGACAATCATCCACACCATCAAAAAAGTAAAACTAAAATATAAAATTGTTTGTAATCCGACGTCTTGATAAAATGTTACAAGTAAATTGTCATTGCAAATAACAATAAAATGCCAATCTATCATGTTTCTCAAGTCTTTCTTTTTACGATAATCCCCTAGTCTATTCGAAAACACATCCAGCATGGCCTTCTGTTTTGGGAATTGAACCCGCGCCAGTGTGGCTGCCAAGGCCGCAGCGTCGAAACAATGACGATACCGTCTGATTCAAGATTGCTCCATATTGCTTGAAATTGTTTTACATCTTAAATTTGAATTTTTTAAATTAGTTCGAAAGGAAATTCCTTTTAATGAAGAAATCTTCCCCTTTCGCGGGCACATTCTCTTAGGACCTAACGAAAGTGTGCCGAAGCTCGATTTGATCCGTTCATTTTTTCGAGAGTTATCGTGTTTACAGCAGACAGATCGACGCAAATATTATACATGTCTTATATTTTAGCTTTGCGCTGGAAATTGATATTGAAATAAAAAAGGTTAATACTGAATCAAACAGTTTTGAAGATTATTTATAATGTTTATAAATTTTAATTTGTTTTTTTTTACGGGAAATTTGGATATTAATTTTTAAAATTCCGGTTTATAAAACTTAATACCTAAGTTTTGCGTCTTAGTCTCTATAGATTGCCAACCAAAATTTTACAATCCAATAACGTAAACGGTGTAATACATTTTTCTCTAAGTACTGACTAAAATCTTATCTCTTTAAGATAAGAATACAAAATCAGTGCGATAATAATCTAAAGTTCGGTCGAAGACCCAAGTTCTTTAATAAACAATCATTTTGTATGTTTTTAAAGTATTTCATTAAAAAATATTTTACACCGTTTAAAAATATATTTAATAACGACAAATATCTTAAAGCTGAAACTTTGTGAAAAGTGGAATAGCTCACTTTCTTTATTCGGGCACGATTTCTTTAAAAACAAGTATTTTTAAGCAAAGCTGGTTTATTTTATTCTATGATGCCAAATAAAATATGTATGGTATATATTATTTAAGAAAAACAAGTTTGACGCCTGTACCACTCCAAAAAATAAGACACTCATCCCCAGTGAATCGAACAATTCATTCTACTTCCAAAATCGTCTGCGAAAAACCTCTTTCCCAGCTCCCAGACCTGCCTTATCACCAGATTTGCCCTTATAACTTTTCCGCACAAAAAAGCGTTGGGCTAAGCGGACACCCTTCGAAATTCCCTACCCTCCTCTCACACTATCTTTCGTCTCTTCATATACCTCCTTTCCCGTCTCGATAAGGCCTCTCTTTACCCCCCTCTCTTCCATCGACTCTCACAACCTCCCTCTATCCACCGAAACGCGTCTTTTAGATCTACAAAAAACGCATACACTTGCGCACTCTTCGTAGCTAATCCTCTATCCACCACGTGCTGCAAGACGTAAATATTGCTCATAGTGCTCCTTCTCTTCCTAAAGCCCGCCTGCGTCTCCGACTATATTCCTTTCCTCTCGACATCCTTCATCATTATAATCTTTCTATAATTTTCCTTCCTCTCCCTATCCTCTTTTTCTACAGTAGTACGATCAAATCCTCTAACCACGATCTTGGGAATCCCTCCCCTCCATACTCTTTTCACTAACCGCTTTAGCCTCTATCTTACCTCTTGTGTACCAAACAGCTACGCTTCGTATTCTACCCCGTTAAGCCCTGATGCTTTAGACCTTTTCACCTTCCTTATCTGCTTCACAATCACCTCATCATTTAGTTCATCTTCATCTACCTTCCTCGTTCTTCTAATCCCCTTAAGTTATCTAATCTCCTTTTTCTAATCCCCTCATACTTATCCTTACCCCTCATTTTCCTGCGCTTTCTTCTTACATATCAACCTAAACTCCTTCCTCATTTCTACGTACTCCTCCCTCTTCGCAGTTCTTTCCTTCCACTTCCTGTACTTCATTTTCACCCTTCTTTTCATCTTTTTGCTGTCCCTATCCCATCACGGCTTCACCATTCCTTGCTTCTTCTTTCTGAATGCCATATTTACACACACCCTTTTACTTTCTCTTGCATATTCTCTCATATCTCTACCGCTGACCACACCCTAATCTTTTCTTCCATCTGATTCTTTTGAACTTCTTTTTCCTTCCTTACCGACAACACTTCACCCTCCAATCCTTCTACTTTTTCCTTCAGCTCTTTTACAATCTTTTCCCATTTCTCATCTCTTACCCTTAGGTCCTCCATTATATTTTCCATCTGCTCCATTGCCCCCCTGATATCTGTCCTCAACCCCCTGATCTCGCATATAAAAACCCCGAGAGCCTCCTTCTTCGCATGCCCATCCATTTTTAGGGGGGGAGCTACGTGTTTTTACGCCTTTATTAAACGGATTCTACTGCATTTTGCTCCAGAATCTCTTGACTGTCTATATAATTTTGTCCGAAATTAATATGAATTTGATGTGATCCCCTTCCGGGGAATCCAGAAATTGCTTTGCAAAACCTTTCCAGGGCAATTTTTCCTCAATTTTCTTAGCCTTTGCATGCAATTTTGCTACAATGATTTTATGATATACTAACATAATTTTAAAAATAATAATCCTCTTCTTCTTTATCTTGTGACAGAGAACATTCTTATGCCAGCTCTCTTCAACCTTTCAGAATTCTTTGGCCTTTAGGTCTCTTCTTTGAGCCGTGACCCCTCTTCGTATCAGGTGCAGATCTGCTCCTGCCAGGCTTGCTTCTTCTTGACTAACTTCAATTTATTTGGTTTCCTTCCATTAGAAATCCGAAGCAGTTATTCGAAATTTTAAAATGCACTTTTCCTCTGAATGAACCGAGTAAAATACAGACAAAACCACATTTCTCCGGGCCTACGCCAACCCAAGAACAAATTTTATTATCAAAATTCGGTGATTATGGTTTTGTAATATCGGAGAGTGATGGATATTCTGGATGGAATATACACATAGCCCTAGTATTCGAAAGAAAGATCGGAAAAAAATAATTATAGAAAACGGTAAGATTAACTATTTGACCCTAAATAAGACCAGGGTAACACCAGTAGGATCAAGTCGAACATTCATTCAATTTAGAAGAAAAAATTTTTTGATTAAAATTATTTAAGGTGCAATAACCTGTACTTTTTCCGTTAACTGCGTCTGTGTGTTAATATTTGTCGGCTGAAACGATTGTCTATTTGAAAAGGGAATCGACCTTATTAATAATATATTAATTTGATCATTTTTTTATTTCCTCTATTTAGACTGCTTACGAAGCGTATAAAAAGACAAATCTAAAAATATCACATATGGAACCCAATTTAAGTCAACCTCTAAGCTTTAAAACAGTCAGTAGAGACGAGAATTTGAAAAATCTAGACGTTTTCGCTAATAATGACAGATTTGCATGCGATAAAGTTCCCAGAAAAGAATCATTCATCCATAGTATTTAGAACCCTAAATAAATTAACCCATATAGTTTCAAGAATTATTTAAAAAGACGAAAATTTAAAAACTCAAAATTCTTATCTGATAAAGATAGCAGTGTATGTAAAGAGTATTTAAACAAAGTTTAATCTCTCTTGCGCAGGTGGAACACTTCCCAAACTCAGCCTGTCAGAAGTTTAGGGGTTGATTTCTTATACGAAGTTGTTACAGAATTTTGATTCCTAAATTCCAGATCCTTTCCAGTTTTTTGCAAAGAGAATTTAAAGAAATTTTAAAACTGCGCTGACGGATCCATTCTATGAAATTAAGCGAGTGTTAGGGGGAAAAACATAATTGAAGAAGAAAAATCACACACAATCAAACTAAATAAAACCATATGTCATGTTTTTAAACGTATCTCGTTATCTTAACTGTCTACATATATTTTTATCCTTGTTATTTAAATATTGTTGGTTAAACACTGTTAAATTTTAAAAGTGATATTTTCTTTAAATCTTCAATTACCTATTATTCATATTTGCGAATTTTAAATGTGCATAAATTGATAATTTAGAGATTATTGAATTTCAAACGCTATTAATTTTAAATTGCCTATGCACTAAAACCATGGACGTTTTTAAATTAAACTCTAAAAAATGGAGCAATTTTGAATTAAAAGCTTTAAATATTTTTTCAATTAAATAAAGAACGTCTTTTGGTTTTCTTTTGATATGTAAGGGAAGCTTAGGTTTCTGCAGTGAGAAAGTTTAAGGGAAAAAGAGACACTTAACGCTTATTTTTAAGATTTTAATTCTCTGATTGATTTTTATTAAAGAGATATTTTAAGAAATCGCCTTATTTTTAATCAAATATCCTCAGTTCAAGTAATAAAGCTGCTTTGCTCAGACTGATTTATGAAATATAAACATGATCATCTCAGAAAAACAACCATGACGCCGTAAATTATTTACGAGATAACGACTATAGGATACATTATACACTCTGATTAAGCAGTATAATAATTGCCAGTTACACTGTGAACCGAACTCTTCATCAGCGCAATAATCAATTTCTTCCCCAATTGGAAGAAATGGGAATCGTTTGCAATTTCGTGTTTACCTGGACGGTCATTCTTCGATCTATTAGTGAGTGTAATACTATAATTTGTCTATAATTTTAAAAACATTGTTAAACTTTCAGCAATTAACAATTTGTCTAACCTAACCCGTATTCTATTCCTATTGCTACTCCTTTCCAACATTTATATGGTGTAATCTGAAATGATTATTAATTTGATCTGAAGTCATTCCGGCGGAAGTCGAAACGTGTGTATTTTCAAAACGGGAATTTGAAAAACATGCGCAAAATTTGTTCTGTTCTCGAACGGGTAAATGATATACCAACATATTAAAAATAAAATACTTTTCTCTTGCTTCTTGCAGATTTAAGTTCACAGTTCGACTGTTTGCCTAATGGTGCCCCTATTCCTGGTGTTCCTGGTGGCGGAGAATATTCTTCTTCTTCTGACAGACAAATTTCTCCTGACAGGTCTGATCTTCGTGCCAGACCTCATTCTCTGATCATTACTTCTCCTTCTACCGAGTTTACTCTTCGCGCCAGGGCTAGGTCTCCACTTGGCAATAGGTTTAATCGCCTACTTGGATATAAGCTTAACCAACTTGAATTTATTCAGCTTATTCCTAAGAAAAATCCATACCTTTCATTAAAACTAAAAAGATTCACTTTTCCTGTTGACAAAAAAATTAAAATAATTGCAGGACGGGGTCTTTATAGGCCCATATCAACCCAAGAACAAATTGTATTATCAATGGTCGGTGGTGACGTCTTTGCAATATTGGATAATAGTTATGTTCTTAGGGGAATATATGCATATAGTTCTCGCAATGAACATGAAGCACGTGCAAAAATTAACATGGTAAGCGGCAAGATTACCCCACTGACCCCAACTGAAATCAAGGAAATTCCAGTAGGCATCCAGCGCCCCATCATTAATCATTTTACAGTTAATATTATAAATCGCAATCCTCCACAACATTAAAAAACTAAAATATATCATTTTTGTCATCCGAATTCTGCTTAAAATGTTACAAGTAATCTGTATTTAAAAATAATAATAAAATCTTAATGTATGATAATGTTCAATATCATTATGTATCTTAATGCCCTCGCCAGTCGTTTTCGTAAAAAATATCAAAAGTTCTCTCTTAGACTAAACCAG
>JAWWLR010044479.1:0-10027 GCA_035041075.1 Acraspis erinacei | reverse complement strand
TTTCCTATATACGGTGAGGCCTTTAGCGGCGTGACGTCACAGAGGACACGCCTCTTCCACCACCACTGCTCTCCAAGGGAAATGGTAGGGGAGGGCGTTCCTGCCAAACATGTGTTCTCGCAGGGAATTTCCCCGGGTTGGGCAGGTCAGGTTTAGATATCTAAAAAGATTCCAAAATATGGTTAATTTGAAAATTATAAAAATTTTGATGAAAGTGTAGATTTTTTCTAATTTTGGAGAAAAGAAGCTTTTCATGAATTTGGAAAGGTTTTGAGAGAAACAAACAATATTCTCTAGATTGCAAGGAAAATTTTTAATATATTTTGAAATATTATAGGACAATTTTTTTTTCTTCTGCAGAATTTTTTAAAAATTGTCGTTTAAACAATTTTCAAGTTTAAAAAAATGAACTAAAATTATACATTGTAAAAAAATTTAATTAATTTTAATGAACTCATTTAAAAATTTGCTTTTCGTAATAATTATTTAAATAAAATTTTGCTTTAGATTTAATAGGAGAAGCGAATTACCATTGCACTTGTTTTTAAATTAAAAATACACTAAATTTATTTCAAGCTAAAAAATGAAAGTTGTTAAAAATGATTGACAATGTCGAGCGAAATATTTTAATGTTAATTATAACTAGTTTTTCAAAAAACCTCGAGGTGAGCTTTATCAAATAAATATTTCAAAATTTTCATTACTTATTTAACAATAGTTTTTAGGGTTTACCAGTTTTTTCTCACTTAGGTAAAAGCTGCAACTTATTTTATTCCTTAAAAGATTCTCTGAAAATCCCATTTGTACGTTTTTATTACAAAACTTTTATTTATGGATTATAAAATCGTAATTTTTTTAAAAACACGTTTCATAAATAAAATTTTTTAAATAAAAACTTACCAATGGGGTTTTCAGATAATCTTTAAAGGAATAAAATAAGCGCTACAACACTAGATTTAAATGAGAACTGCAATTTTACCTAAAGGGAAAAAGAAAAACATTAAACTCTAAATAGTTATTGTCAAATAAAGAAAATCTAAAATATTTTTTTTTAAAGTTCAGCTCGAGTTCTTTTCCAAAATTTGCACTTGAAATAACATATAATAATAAATAGTAATTAATTCGTTAATAAATAACAAATAAGGGAACAAATTGTGTTTATTACAGCACTTGATTTGTTTACTGAAATATTTCAAACTCGAAAGGAATTTAAATGAATAAATAAAAAACTATTATAAAAAATGTAGCATATTTTCTTTTCGAACAGTTATAAATTACGCAAAATATTAGATGTATACTTTATTTCGCATGCCCTAATGATTCTAGTAAGGAGTCGCTTTTAGTAGTCGTCAAAATATATGTATCCTCCTCGATTCTTCCTTATTACTTACGTTCCGCATAAATTAAAATAAAATGCAGCCAAAAACCACTTTTAACTCAAAATTTATTTGATTAAAAAATTACGCGCTCAATCCTTTGCGTTTCACTACAATGCTTAGCTTTTTCAATGAGGAGTTGCTTTTAAGAGTTGCAAAAATATGTCATTCATTTTTTGCTATTAATATTATAATAATTTGTGTAAATATCGTATATCTTCATTCTGATGTATTCTTTTTAAATGGGACGTTAATATTTTTTGCCGCTAATATCGATGCTGCTAAATGGTCCTGATGATAAATTGTTTTTTTTTTTGTATTTATTATGCTTCAATTGCGGCGGAGGAAGTTTGTTTATTGTTTTTAACCCTTCGCCTGCATCGTGGGTCTTCTATGACACAAAGCCTTTTTTCTATTTCAGAACATGTGTTTAAATAATTAATTGTTTAAACAATATAAAGTTACCAATAAGAAAATAGTTTTTCGCAATTTATTCTATAGTCTCAGGAAAATAACTGTGAATTATGCCAGATTGTAACAAATAAAATTACACTGAAAAAAACTCATGGGCATAAAAGATCCACTATATGGAATACTTATGCGAAATTCATCATGCGGACGAAGGTTTAATAGATTCTTAAAGTTTTCTGTGGTACATTATCGTGCAAAAGTTAACGAACCCCTCTTTTTAATGGCTGATGAAGTTCTCTTAATTTTCTTTATGTCAAAGCCAAAGTATGTTCTCTCTAAAGTATGGAATATTCGCAAAATTAAATATTGTAAAAATACTGTATATTTTAAAGTTTTTGTTACTTTCAATAACTGCCGTAATAATCAGTACTTTTTAATGTTCTGGTGCTCGTACTAAATATATATTTCTGCAGTATCGCAAAAGCTTATCAGCAGGAATGAACCATTTTTCCTACCAGAGTGCAAAAACTTTATTTTGGAAATTTTTTATATATGTATATTTTAAGGGACTTTTATAGAAAGCTTTTAGTCATGTGATTAGTATATTTAAAAACTAGCAAAATCGCTTAAAAATGAGCCAAAGAACACTATCCATACACACTATTTTACCAGATACGTGCTACTATTTTGATTATTTTGAATTTGCAAAACGAGTCCGACACCTGCCATGTTAACCGTAACATTCTTTAAATTAATGATCATGGTGCCACCCAAATCTAACGATAATTTGTCCCTCTTTTTAGATTCATAAATTCTTACATGGTTGACGAAGGGTAATTTCTCGTTTAGCCACAACTTCTAGAACAGCGACATTTCGTTCACGAGACATCGTGGTCGCAACAAAATATCCTACTTCATCTTTAAAATCCAAATATTGCTCCCTAATGTATAGTTCAGGGGTAAATTTAGATTTGTCTCTCTTGCTATATTGTAAACGCATATAGATAGGTATTCCATGCGGATCATCCCACACAAGAACTTTACACTGATAATATTGGAACTCTCGAGTATGTTTTCCAGTAGGTATCTCAACATATGATTCTGTAAACAGAAAATATAGAATTGTGATTTCAAGAATAGGAAAAATAGATAATGATGAAGTGTTAGGATTTTTCAGTTAGTTCTACCGAAACCCCAAAAAACATTAGAAATCAATCAAATAATAAAACTCTGACTAATATAAATTCAAACCGCGGGAATTAGACCTTCCTATTCGGAACTCTTTGCTAGTTTCAGAGAATGCATATTCTGAAAAGATACAACCGAGGAGCTACGCACTACGAAATTTGGAAAGGTTTAAACTGTGAATGCAAAAATCTGTATTGAGCTTGTGCAGAGATTTCCAAGATTTCGTTGATATTTCTGGAGATTCCCAGATATCCGACGGTGCTCGCGATCAGAACTCACGTGTAGGATTCTATAGACTCGGCTAAAATTGACGGCCCTCGGATTCAGTCGGCTGTTTGTTCCACGCATAGGAGCGTATTGCGACGCACATCACACCACCTCACATAGATAAACGTTTCTTTTTGGCCTCATGGCCTTACAAAACTGACTTGCTTACACTTCTATTTTTTACAATAACCTCTTAAAAACTAGTTTGCATCCACAACTATTCTCTAAGCTGCTTTATTTTATAGCCTAGTCCAGTGGCGGCGTAAAGGGGAGGGGGCGGTCCGCCCCAGGTTGCAAGAACTAAGGGTGTGACAATTCAATCGCGCAACTTCGTTAGTAGCCATAATATAAGAATGCACGGTCTAGCCTTAATCGAAAACCGCCCCGGGTGCCAAACCATGCTACGCTGCCACTGGCCTAGCCTTTCTCGCTTCGCCTCGCCTTGCATCTATGAATTTACTTACTCGCTTTTCTTCGCATTGCCAGCGCCTGCCTCTGCGGCTAATACCTGCTACTTATCTACTATTTACAATATTTAAAATTCGCTTACACCTACTTCCTCTGCTATTTACAATCTTTCCTTCTCCATTCCTCTTCCTTCTCTTCTCCACCATCTTACCCAACACCCGCTTCACCCATGCTTCACTCCTATTATAATCCTCCATCCATCCGCATCTCATCCTCGATATAAGTTCCTGTTAAACCTTGACTCCCTTATTTTCTCATACCTTGCTTCATTCTCTCCCTGCATGCCGTTTCTTTTAACCGATTCATATACCCTCCTTCCTTCCTCGTGCACCCTACTCACTTCATCCATATGCAATCCATTCGTTCCAGAATACCTTTGCCTTTCCACCTGAAAGAGAAAGTGAAAGGGTGTGTGAAAAAGAAGGCATTTAGAAAGAAGAAGAAAGGAATAATGAAGCTGTGGTGGGACAAGGAATGTAAAAGGATGAAGAGAAACGTAAAAAAAGTACAGGATGTGTAAGGAAGAAACTCCGAAAAGGTATGTGTACTTATAAATAGGAAAGGAGTTTAGGGTAATGTGTAAGAAGAAGGAGTAGGAAAAGGAAAAAGATCTGGAAGAGGATTTGAGAAGTGTTAAGACACGTGTGATAGATAATTATTAGGTTGAGAAAACGTAGGATGGGGATGAGGTAGAAGATAGGGAGCGAAGAAAGTAGAGAATTTTTTAAATATTCATTTCAGGAATCAGATACACGGAAGAGAGATGAGGACATTAGAAGAACGAAGGAGGCAAATAAATGGGAGCTGAGAGACGAGGAAAAAGAAAAATAGATAAGGAATATGAAAAGGTCTAAGGCAGCATGGCAGGACTTTGTAGAGAACGAAGATTTAAGAGAGAGGTTCAAGGGGCATCAGAATGATGCGTACTTCCGCTAACCACTGCAGGATCAGTTGTTCTGCGTTTAAAAGAGTAGTAAATATACGAGCGCGATGTTGGTGCGTAGAAGTGAACTGCTTCCACCAAAAGTTGTTGATTTTATTTGGCCCTGGCATGAAAAAGTTCTTAGTTCTGGCGATAATTCTCCTCACTTTTTCAGCAGTAATTAGTAGGCACGCCTCCTCTGGGCTTTGTGACAGTTGTTCCTGGTAAAAGTTACGATAGAATAAGATATGTGAAGCGGCTTCATTTAGCTTATGAGTATATATATATATATATATACTTGTGCCCAGAAGACTTGCATCTTCTTCCTAATAGGTCGATTCTTAACGGCACATTTGATGCATGTCGCCTCACCGTGCTCACTTTAACTGAAGATGTGTAATACTCTCACAAGTCTTACTCAGGCGCACTGAAGTATTGTTACTTCTATTGTCGCTAAGCAGGGATCCCGGCTTTTTTAAACTACACAGTTCAGATTTCAGAGATCAACATCTTTAGGAAGCAAATCAGGGGAATAGTATTAGCTTTAGCTAATTTGTCCATCGTGAAAAACACATATTGGTGGAGTTCTGAACTCCTAGTTCTTATGCTGGCATTACGGACTATCTGCTAAGTTAGCCCTTTCCGAAAAAAGGATACCTGATCTCTAAAATACTGAGGCGTTTTGTGAGCATATTCCAAGTGCATACTGACCTCACTTTCATGTAAGCTTTTGAATGTATCCTCTTGGCGACAGGGAGCTTCCTTCCCAACAAGTAATGATGTCGCTTCTGATGTGGTCCGACCATTTAAGGCGAGGTTCTCGCGTTTGTTCAGGTCTATTATCTGGTCGTATCCTTAATTCGGTCCTATTGACACTTCCAACTGAACGATTGCGTCCATACGAGAGAGGCCTATGGTGAGTTGCATTGCGCGATACTCGTGACGTAACCGCACAATTAGTTCCATTGGTAAGTTAGCTCAATGCAACGTGTCGGATTGAAAGAGCCGGAGCTTTCTAGCTATGGCCCACACCCATTATTATTATAAAAAATACAGGAATTATTGTTGAGAAGTTGCAGATTTGAGAAGCTTCGATCATGGTTCTTTAAAAAAAACGAATGTCGAACCAACCAGAAGGTTTGGGTTGCCAACACCTGCTCCTCCTATCCGAGAAGGCAAGCAAGAATGGGAAATTTAGACAAGATACTTCGTATAACACTGTTGTACTGTGTACGTTACTCTTTGAGGAAGGTAGTAATATACGTAATAATATATAGATTTTTTCGATCGACCTAGCATGATCGTGTTATTTATTTAAACAACATTCTTTTTATTAACTGTTTGTCATCATACTTTTTTGTCTTGGCATATTTCTCTAGTTTGGTTCAGAACCATGTAAGTTCTCGTGTTTCTAGGGCTTCTGATGTCGCTTCTAATTAAGATCCCACTCACACAGTCTAATCATTATTTCCACGATCTGCCTCTAGACACACTGCGGATTACTTTACCTTGATACACTTGTTTCGATAGTCGTTCATCTTTCATTATCCCAACATGCCCATAAGTCAACTAGTTTCTGTTCTGCACCACATTCATTGAGAATTATCTCGTTATTCATTTTTTATGTTAGTGTTTTCCTGCATAATCTGTAAAGAAAAGATATGCCAATCGCGTTAATGTTACTCTCATCCTTTTCTTGATAGGTCCACGTCCCGCTTGTAGAAAGTAAGGTGCATACAAATATAGAATTAAGTATTGTTATTTTACCTTTAGTTGATATATGTTTATTACTGATAATAGGCCATGCTCTATCGATAACCTCGTTGCCCTTCTTTATACGTCATCTATCATTCCATCACTATTTACAGTCCAACTCCGATGGAAAAAAATAGCACACGTAGTGGGAGAACCGCAATTAGTGTGCGAGCCGTACGTGTGGTGACGTATTAAGGGGATAATACACATATCGGATTGCAATTTATTGGAGTTGTACTGCAACAGGCGAACAAGATATACTCACTCATCTGCTTTTTTTATGTTCTCATCATTAAGGACAATGATGTATATTGTTTTCCACTCTTTTCTTCGAACAGCACAATTTTTTTCTTACTTACGTTAATTCTGAGGACTATCCTCTTCATGCTTGTACTCAATTTCTTCAGCATACTTTCCAAGTCTTCGATTTATTCGGCCATAATCACTTTATTATGTGCGAATCTTAACCTACGTACTCTACGTATCCGTCAATTCAGCAAATCTTCTGACTTCCGTCAATTCTGAAAATTCCGTGAATCCTTTTTATTTCTTGAATTAAAAGAACACAAAATAACGATTCTTATGAAATCATTCCTTAAGAAAAAATTATCTACCAGAAACAAGTTACGTAGATTTTATTTTGGCTGCGTGTCCCATTTTTGCGCCATTATTCGCTTGAGATGGCGTATTATTTGTTTTTTGAAATTGAACAGAAATATGAAAATATATTCTACTTCTTCTTCTAACCCTATGTGCCTTATCAATAAAGAATGACTTATTTTCTCCGATAAAAACTTACCTTTTTATTCGGAAATCTTTAAGAGTTTAAGAGAGTTCATAATCTGAAAGGATACAACCGAGGAGCTACGCACTACGAAATCTGGAGTGAAGTACTGCTACTAATACTACATAAAATTAATATATATATGAACTACTACTACCTGAGACTGTGGATGAACTTTCACCGGAGTTTTGATGACCTGCATCTGTGAAATATAATACAAATTTTATATAAAGAATTTTTTTAACCTCCTCCAAAAGTTTGCTATTGGTCCGAAATAAAGATAGCCCATTTATAATCACCAATCGCTTATCTTAAATAAGAAATAAGCATTTTTTACTGAAATAAAGTAAAGTATGTTCCTGAATTTCAATATATAGTTCTGAGAATAAGTTGAAGGTATCCTGAAATAAGCTATAAGGCTTTCGTTACCCAAAGTAAAGGAGTATATCTTCCTGAGTTTCAGGTTTATACTACCTTGCATGACGTTACGGTAATTTTATAGTCAAGGCATTACGTTAAAATAATAAGAAAAATTCCCGAAACAATCCTACTTCCAATGTTTTTAATGAAAGTCCTAGAATAGATAATTTGCCAAAATATAATTTTTTAACAGTTCCAAATGTTACATTTGCATGTACGGATAATGCCAATTTCAATTCACAGCAAAATGTGCAACAGAAAAAAGAAAGAGAACAAAATTGCGAGAAAATTTTGTTAGCAAAAAAAATCCGCTTCGTCTACGGGATTTCGAGTTATGATACATAGAAAAATCCCCATTTTTTTGGATTTTCCTCAAAAAATCGCTAAGTTTCAAAAAACACTATGTACCTTCGCACCTATGTACTCTACGCAAAGTGTTCCATTGGTGAGTGAAAGTTGACTCAATTCTCTGTAATTGCAAAAAAAGAACAATGTCCTACCTATAATCGGTCATAAGTTATATAAAAAACTTTATTTTAGACCTATTATTTTGGGAATTGTAAGGTTTCAAAAATGGATTTTTTTGGTGCATTTTTGACTAAAAACAGCGAATTTTATTTTTTGAAAATACCTTATTTACTTTACATTTCACGAGAAAATTACTCCAGATTAAATTCTTTCGAACAAAAGCTTGCTATTACCAATTATGCTTACTTTTTGGCATTCTTTTTAGTATTTTTGTGGCAAAAAGTGATTGTAATCGATTGAAAATCGATTTTATGTTCATTTATTTGTAACCAAATATGTTTTATTAATAATTGTTTAAAAAACTAGTATATAACACATTTTTAATCAATTATAATTACTTCCTTGTCACAAAAGTACTCAACAAGTACTCAACAGTGGGTATAAAAAGATTATATTATAAACAATTATTAGCAAAAAATAATGGTTTATTTTACTTGCTAAATGAATTATATACACTTACTTGACACAAAGTTTCCGAAATACGACCGTATTTCTACTTCACAGTACGCTCAGGTGTCTCTATGCAGGAAGAGTGCACTTTTATTTAATCTGAAGTAATTTTGTCTTGGAATGTAAGGAAACTTTTGATAAAACTTTTGATACCCGTAAATTCCCAAAATAATAGGTCTAAAATAACGTTTCTTTGATTTATGCATATTTTTGTAGTCTCTCTTTTATCCTCTGTCAACTTTCACCCACAAGTGGAACAGTTTCCCATAGAGTGCTTAGGCGCGAAGGTATATAGGGGTTTTTGAAACTTAGTGTATCAGGAAATTTGAGTGCGAATAAATGAGCCTTTTGTTAGCAAACTCTAACAATAGCTCATATTCATCGATCAATAGTCAATAGTGCACTTGGTTGGAAACTAAAACAAAATAAAACGTAAGCTCCCTGGGAACTACTTGACCTTGATATGTACTGTCTAATTTTTCCAGACTGCTGCACCAAATTTGCGGGGAAATTAGGAGCGAATTAGTGCAATCTCTTGAGAGAAAAATCCACAAAAATGTCGTTAGAAGAGTGGAAGAGAAAAATAACTCCACTCAAAGGTAGCCTAACTAGGTTCAAAAATAAATTTGATGCGTACGATAAAACTCAAGGAGTAGGGAGCCGGAAGACGAGATCCTAGAAGGTCGACAACGCGATGAGTTTGAAACTACGTATTTTGAGGTATTCTCACAAGTTAAAAGATTTATCGAATAAACTAGACAAAAAGAAACATCAGGCTCGACTTGTAGTATGGCTATTTCTTCTTTAGGTATTGATAAAGAATCTCAATCCAAAGCTCTCAGTGACCTTGCGAATCTTTTGTCAGCGAACTCTATAAATTATAATTTACCCACAATTAAAATTCCAAAATTGTATGGGTCTTATAAAGACTGGGTTAAATTTCTCGATTCCTTCAAAACGGTGGTTCACGATAAAACTTCGCTCGCTAACATTAAAAAATTCGACTACTTGGATGATGCACTGACAGGAGAGGCTGCTCTGGCTATCAAATCATTAGGTGGTTCGCATGCGAATTACGAACTTGCTTGGCAAAGTCTTTTAGATTGATTTTAAGATCCACGTTGACTTGTCCACTTTCACGTGTCGGCTCTTTTCGAACTTCCAGTATTGTCAAAGGTTTCGTATTCTAAACTGAGGCAACTAATAGATCTTCCAAATAAGAACTTACTAGCATTAAAATCATTAGGCGATCACAATCCTCCGAATGCAGTTGGAAAACTGCATTCAAAGATATGATTCAATTCCTCGAAAATCATTGTCAATATTTAGAGAGAACCTCTGTCGAAAAAACCGAAAGAAACCAGTCTATTAATATCAAAATATTGGGTACAAAAAATACGAATTCAAAGTCCTCTGAACGTCTTACAACCCATGCGACGACGAAAGTAATCTGTCCTC
>JAWWLR010044409.1:0-10029 GCA_035041075.1 Acraspis erinacei | reverse complement strand
AATGGCACCTGGGTGGGGTGTCTAAAATGGTGATTCTGAGATACTGGACGACCTATCAGAGTACGCAGCCGTATCCTTGCATGCGGCGCTCTGCATGATGCTTCTCGTGGCAACGTCGATGATCAAACCAAACATAGTTGCAGTAAGTGCGGTTCCAAGCAATAGCACGTGCTGGGCTCCCGAAAATTGGTCAGCCAACAATGCCGATCATTCTAGAGCTGGGGGAGGCAATGAAGAGAGAGTCAGTGCGATGGATCTGTGGAATCTTGGGGCTTTGAGGTGGATGGAACGACGAAATCACGACTTGCTAGAATGCTACATGGGGAGTGTAAACCCTGAACGAGAGAATTTGAGGGCTCGACTGCATGCTCTGTGGTGCGAGAAACACTCAGAGCTATCGCACCTTTCGCATCAACGTTTGCGAAAGCATGTCAAATTATTCCAAAAAGTGGCTATATAAGCGGAGCGCCTACTCTACCACAGCCAGAACAAGCCGGAAGCAGAGAAGAAGTGACACTAAGACGAAACGCGAGCAGGCATCCGATAGAGGACGAGCGATGCTTTCTGACCCGGAGATTCATCAACCTCCAGATTTCTCTCAAGCCTAAAGATCTCACTGAAATAGATGAAGTGTTTCGTGGACAATTCTTCGAAGAAGCCAACCTCTGGACTATCATTTGGTGTGTGTATAACACAGCGAGAGCTGTAACCGATGCCAACCTCAAAACAAAACCAACGGTTGATCATCAGACCAAAAGACGAATGCATCAACTCGCCATAAAGAGAGGTTGGGCAAGACAGTAAGCGTCCTGCGTGCAGTGTGTTACTGACTAGATAACATCTGGCAGGATTTTTACCGCTATGTTTCAAAATTTCACGCGCAAACTCCGGCTCCGTTATCATACACATAACAAGTCAAAGCATCAGGCACCATATTGTTGAGAGAATACGGATGCTATCTGACGCGAAGAGAAGTTTAGAGCGGAGAGAGAGGTGGGTCCAACAGTTTCTCTCTAACCCATGTCGACTTTTCCAATACCTTCCAGTCACTGTCACCCACCGGGCCAAACCATAGAAGGTAGAAGTATTTTGTAGAGAAGTCTGCGAAGTGCAACATATACTGAACGAAAAGTTAGAGAATATAAATAGCTTCAAGGAGCTGTGTGATACCATCATAACAACACATGAGGAAAAATAGCCACCCATCACTATCGACGGAGTTAAAAAAGTATTGAGTTCTCTTTGACAACTCAGATGTTGGGACTGTCACATCGTTTTTGAAATCATTCATTTTGTAGTAAAAGTAAATAAAAAAAAACATTTCTTTAAAAATTAATGTTCCTGCAATGAATACTTTTGTTTTAATTAACGCGCGAAACCCGTATAATTATTAACAAAATTTTTAAATAATTTCTAAACAGCAAATATTTTTAAATAATAAGAATAAGGCATAGAGTGTTCTCATATTCTTTATAAAAGTGTGAATTTCAAACAACTAATCATTGCGAATCACAAAAAAATATTGCTAGACAATAATTTGGCGTGAACTCCGCAATTCAAATCAAACACTTAAAGGACCCCTCACAGAATGCATGGACAACTGTCTTTCGGTGGATTTGGTTATACCTTGGCAATTTTGTAGGTTATAAGGACACAATAAAATATCCATAAAAAATTTCCAAGAAAATGGAGTGTTTTAATGCTATACGTCGCCAAGCACTCAAAATCAAAGCATAAGATACATCCGTAAAGCATTGAAAGCATAAATGACGATAAAATTAGTATCGCGCATTAAAATATTGTAAACACTACGTCGGTTTCACAAATTGCGCATCTTGCAACGGCCAAACGCTAAACGCTCGATATTAAGAATCAACTACAACTCTCAATGTTTCTAGACAGCAATGGTTTTAAAATAAGGCGATAAACATATACTATTGCAACGGCGTAACGCGAAGTGCGCAAGGTTTTATCATAACAAATACAATTACTGCTTTGAGTGGAAAAAGGATGCAAAGTGAGCTCAGCAGTTCGATTGATTACGATGATAATTATAAAAGTCCCCCGCTCCTAGAAACTACCGTATGCAAAGCGTTTAATATTTGTAATTAAGTGCAACAGTTACTGTTTCAGGGCATCAATGCTTCTAAAGAAAGATCATTATCAACTTCGTTTGTGCCAATCATAAGTACCTTCCTCTTGTCGTAACGGCCGCACTTGATCTTGACCTTATTTTATCACAGTTACTGCCCTGACAGAATGAGTGTGGCAGTTAAATTGAAATATTATGCGCTTCGCGTTCGAACATCGCGAGAAATGGGGGATGTATATGATTCGAACAATCGAACTTGATTCTCACCTTATTTAGTAAACTTTCCTGCCTTAAAACATCGGGTGTTGCAGTTACTTTCAAATATTGAGCGGTTTGCGCTCGAACGTTGCAAAAAGCGGGCTATTCATATGCTTGGCATTACGACACTTGATACTGAACTTATTCAAGCAAATTTGCTGCCCCTAAACTGAAAATGTTGCATTTTAGTGAAAATATGGACCGCTTAGCGTTGCTCCCTTGCAAGAAAAGGGCGATTCTTCTTATTGAAATTACCACACTTGATACTGACCTTTTTTATCACCGTTGCTGCCCCGAAATAGTGCGTGTTGCAGTTGATTAAAAATACTGAGCGCTTTGCGTTTGGCTATTTCGAGAAGTGCGCTTTAAAAAAACGGACTTATTGTTTAACACATTTTAATTCGTGATACTGTTTTTTTCGTCGTTTTTGCTTTCAATGCTATACGGATATATGATATGCTCTGATGTTATGGCAAGTTTGAAATCAGCGATGCCTCCAACCCTTAAAAATATATTTGTTTTATATTGCTGGTCGCTAAAATATCTTATGGTCATATAAGAGTTTAAAAGTCTGAGATGGCGTTGGCCTTTTTATTATATAAAAATTTTGTATCCGCCACATTGAACTCGATATTGATATTTTTAAAATAATAATTATAAGCATGATTGAAAATAGATTTTAAACTGACTTATTTTCATCCTGACTGTAGTATGCATCTCAACAGAATTTATGATTAAAAAATATAGGTAGCAGCATTTGTAAAATTCCCAACCCAATTGACCGGCTTGTAATTTTTTCGGATCCGCTTAACCAGTATTGGTTTTGGGTTCGCAACCTGGCCTAATTCTATAGATATTGAAAAAATAAGAAAGCATATCGAGAAGCCGACAACGTGAACTAGCCTTTTTCCACTTTCAAAATATTTCCTTCTGATTTTTTGCAAAAACTTAAAAAATATTAGAATTTTAAAAATTTACATTTGTTCAATGGTTCCATTTTTTCACATGTTTGGTGATTTTGATAGTTTTCTATTAAAAAATGGACCTATGTAATGCAAAGGGTGTTTATAATAAATATATGGTGATTTTGTAATTAGAAATAAATGTTTATTTTTCCTACCTTGTAAACCAATGGTAAATAACTCAAGAACCTCTTAGTGCAACCAAAAGTATAAATGGGGACTGGCGACATATTAGCATAATCTAAACAGGTATTCAATTTGAATAAATTACGCCAAAATTCATAATTAGCATATTTTTTTATTTCAGTTAAATGGACACTCATTTATATTCGTGATTCTAACCTAATGCACAAATGATTAATATCTAACAAAACAAAATAATTATTTTTTTAATGCAATGTTTATTTCATATCAATACTTTTTTTGATAATCAAACAAAACATTTACGCTAACTTAAATGAATATACACTGATATAAATGTATTTGAAAGTACGTAATATTTATTTTAATCAAGAAAATAATGCAAGATAATTTATTTGTTTGAATCCACAAAATATGTCAACTTGAAATAAGAATTACTCCTCTTAAAGAATATTTTAGTGATGCTTAGAGATACGTTGCTGTTGACTTTAACAACAGTATTAGTAAATTTTCAACATAACCAGTTGTTAAGTGTTTAACCAAATAACATAAAATTTTAATTAAATAGTTAATTTTTGAAACAAGGAGATGAATTCTCGATCAAATAGAATAATTTCTGCCCAAAAAGTAATATTTTTAACACAAAACATAATTTTTATACAAAAAATTGAATTTTAAACAAGAAAATTTAAATATTTAACAGATAAAGTTAATGTCAAACCACAGGGTAGAATTTTAAACTGAAATTTGGTATCTCCGACCAAAAAGGGAGTAGTTCAACTTTCAAGCAAGAAGTCTAATGTTATTTAACCAAAAAGCTGGAATTTTATCGGAAGCTAGAATGATTGATATTTCAAATATGAATTTTTTTAACTTAAGTAGAAATTATATAAATTCCATCGAAAATACTCATTTCCAACGAAATTTGTGAATCCTGAACCATACAATATTATTTTTTAAACAAAGAGTTACATTTCTAACCTAAACGAGTGAACTGTCAGCCAGGAATGAGAAACTTCTACCAAAAAAAAGCAAATTTTGTAAACAATATTCATTATTTTTAAGCGACCAGTTGGCGTTTCAACTAAAGAAGAGAATTTTTTAATTAGGGAAAAAATTATTGTTTTCAATAAAGAATATGATAGTAACATTTGCAGTTTCCAAATTTAATTGTTAAACAAAACATAAACCAATTTTCAACAAATTATCTAATTTTCAACTAAAGATATAAATTTTCATCTAAAATGATGAATCTTCGAGAAAAATCAAATTAATTTTTCACAATTCATTCAACGAATAAAAAGAATTTTGAACGAAATACGTGAATTTTTAATCATATACTTAAGATTTCAATTAAAGATATCGATTTTTAATAAACTAGGAAATAATACCGTTTCTGTTCAGTTGACATTTGATGGCCTTCGTTTTGACAGGTTCGTGTAGCCAATAACCAAGGCTAACATTAGACATGGTTTTACTTTTGCGGAGGAAAAATTTAACTGTCTTGAGTTTATCAAGCTCTATATCTATTTTTCACAAATTCATACAGATTTGCATTTTACTTCTCTAAGCCAAGTTTTATCATACAGCAATACAAGAATCTGACTTTTAATATTAAATGCCTTTTATTTTTACCTTAAGTTAAGTAAATAAAATAATATTTGCCTATATACTAGTCTTAATACTGTGCCTATATGTGACGACTTGAATCGGTGAAAAGTAGATAGGACCATTACGTATTAATACAAAAATGTAGTTGACGGGCTGCCTATCAGCAGATACACGTGAATAATATTTAGTGGTTTCGTAAATTTCCAAATTTTCACCTTTCTTATTAGTAGCATAATCCGTTAAAGTATTTTTCTTACTGGACCAATTAAGATCTTCTATCCAGTAAAAAGTGTGGCATTGATGGTTCTTAGCCTCCTTTTGTGTTTCTGTATAAACGGAATAAGGGTATGGCCGTTCCAAATGCATAGTTTCCATCCAAACTACGGTGCTGCCATCTTCCAGCGGAGACATATATCCAGAAAAAGTTGAGCCATCGATCTGTACAAGAAGTGAATTTTCCGACATTTGTGGAAATGCTTGTAGAGCTAATTTTGAAACAAAAAAATTCACATATAAATCTTTTAATGTATTGAAAACCTATTGTTAATTTCTTGTAGGTTTGTAAGTGGATTCAGAGGATTTAAATAATGTTTCTGATCGTATAATTAATTAAAGTTAACAATCAGTTTCCATCAATTTTCCGATCTTTTCTGTCTATATTTCACTTGAATTGACCGAGTTTTCTTTATATTTCTCTGATTGTCGAGATTTTCGATTTATAACGCATTGCGCGCTTGGCTTGTATTTTTAATGAGAGGGAATATATCCATACTCGAGAGGGGCTTTTTTGGAATTTTTAGAATGCGATTTTTTTATTTGCCCAGTGACAGATTTTGATATAGATTATCCTCATAAACTATAAAAAGTTTAAAAATTGTTTAAAAAAATTATATTAATTTCATTTTTTCAACCAAATCATGAAAATTTAATATTATCCGGAGATTTAATGGACTTAATAGACGTTTAAAATATTATTTTCTGTCATAAAAATTTCAAAATAATTGATTAAACCGTTATTAATCCTTTATTTTTGACTTTTCGCTGGAAAGGTGTAGAAAATTCTAGTAACGTTTATTTTTTTACACTATATGAAATAAAAAAAAATAATAATAAAAGAAAATTGTTTAAGCAAATAGTAATTCTTTAAACAATTGAGTTATAAACTTTTTATAATACTCGATATATGTAGTGTAATATATGTAAAAAATAGAATGTTTCCACCTTTCCAACAAAAAGTTAGAAGTGAATCTATATCAATTGTTTGAACATCTAATAAGAAAGTACTAATTTTATGATTAAGTGGGGCAAATGCAAATGCATGATGGTTTTTCAATCAATCGTAAAATGTCTTCAATGACAAATATTGCATTGAAATTTCGTTTGCTGAGTCATTAATTCTATAAAATACGATCTTTTTTATGTTTGTTGATGAAAACAAAAATTAAAATACATTTTTAAACCAATTGAGAAATACCTCTCAACGAAAAAATGAAATTTCCAAAATTCACCTAATTTGTTATTGATTCCAGAAAACATTGAATTATCATGATTTATAGGGGAAATAAAAACTAAAAAAATAATTGTTTGAGCAATTTTCTATTTTAAAAAATTACAAAAAACAACGAAAATTTAAATTTACAGCCCACTGAAGCAAAAGAACGTAAAATGGTCAACAGAAAAATTTCTCGTCTTGATTATTGTCCAACTTTCTACGTTTTTTTAAAGTATTTTTTTCTCGAATTGTTAAATTATCACTGATTCTTTGGAGATATTTTATCCCTATTTTGTATTGTTTTAACACCACTCATTATTTTTTTCAGCCAAAAACATCTCAAGATGTATTTGGAAGCGTGCATTCTAAGGGTTAATAGCACCCATAATATGCAGGAAAATTTGAATTTTTACTTTCTCATAATTTATATGGAATGTCTTAGATTTTTATGATTATGACCCTATCTAGCTTTCACTAAATCTCTACGTTTTTGGACTTCCTACTCCGAAAAGATAGTTTTTACGAAAATGTCTGTCTGAGTATCTATTGTCCGACTCCCCGATAATTGTCAAAGGACTTTTCCAATTCCAATTTCCTTTTGCACAGTTTTCTATGGTCCAAAATACAGCTCAAGTTCATTAATCAGCCTTTTCTAATCAGGTCTTTTATCAGGCTTATTAACGAACGTGGCCTGTATTTTTGGACCGTAGACCATTGTGTAAAAAGAAATTAGAATTTGAAAATTGCTTCGAAATTTTTCGCATCATCAGTCAATAGACAGTCAGACAGACGGACATAAAGATAGACATATATTAATGTTGAGCGATTTAAAGAAAAAGAAATGAAATTTCTCTTTTCAGGGTCCACGAAAAAAAATTTGATGGGGCGGGGGGCCTTGAGTGAAAAATAATTTTTCAATTAATTTTCACTCCATGAAAAGTCTTACTATAAATCGTTTTGGTCTTCCTACAGTTGTCACTGGAAGAAGCTTTCTTGCCTTACAACATCTATACGTTGATCTAGAGGTGGAGGCACTTCCTTTAATTATGATAGAATTTACACGTAGATTCGTTTGATTATTAAATTTTTAGCGATTTAAAGGAAAGACCGTTATTCGGTTTTTGTGTTTATTACATTAGGAAATTATTGTTATTCAGATCTCTAAATATCGCGTAGCTTCATTCTATTCTAACTATGTCCATTTATTTTTGAATTTTTAAAATCTATAGGGGGCGTAAAAACACTTTAAGGGAACTGGAAGCTGCAGGTGTTCTAAATATATTATAATAACAATGCTGAAATGTTTATTAAAATAAAAGCGGCATTTTAGCAAAATTGAGAACTGTAGGGTACTCAACTCTAAGCATGAATTAAAAAGTGTATTTTCTGAACTAGTTTTTTGATTCATTGTTATACTCTGAGTCAAGCGGTCACATTATTTTTGCGATAACTCAAAGGCTTTTCGGGATAATCGAACAAATCTTGAAACCCTATCAAACTTAAATCTTTGAATTTAAACAGACTCAGGAGAATCACAATAAAGTTGCGAAAGGTAAATTTGCCTGAGCTTGTTTTCTCAAATGTATTTGATTGCATCTGGCATAACTCTTGCACCGCAGAACTGTTTGGTAGGATTTCTGGTCTTCTTATATAACTAACTTAGGCGAGATGACCCTAGACTACATAATAACTTACAGTAGTTAATCTTGATTAACTGGAAAAATAGCAAACAATATATTATTAATTTTTTAAAGTATAATATTTCGACAAAGATACCATACTTTTTGACAAAAGTTTATTGAAATTTTACAAATAGTTAATGTGTGAGAGCAAACAATTAATCTTGAACATGAAAGCAACGTCGCTTCTTCATTATTTATACTTTTTACGTAAATGAAAAATTTCTGTTTCATGTTATACATTAGAATCAAAGTTTAAATTTCAATGAACAATATTCATTGATACTAAGTGTTCTTTACTTATTATTCATAAGTATTTGAGGACTTTTTACTTTTCATTAAATTTTCCAACACTATATAACCAAAAATACATATCGAAAAATTTTTCTGTCAAAATTGGCAGCTCTGCGATTGTCACGCAGTTGCTTCAAGTGAAAGGTTTTTTTTTTATTTTGATCGACATTTTCAAATGTATTTATTTTTCTAAATAAAAGAAACAAATAGTCTGAATTTTCAGTTATTAAAAAGACCCGAAAAAATTTTAGTTTTAGGACTAAAGTGTGTACAAATTTTGCACTTTTCTGTCATCTCAAGTCAGGTTAAATGCTTCGAAGATTAAGAATCTACTACCAATCGTACCAATCTCACGGAATGTGAGAGATGAACAAAATGTCAAAAATTTCATCTTTTGTGATTTTGGTAAAATAATGATAGTTTCTCCTATGATTTACTGCATAAACTCACTTTTTTTAAAGTTTATTATGAAAAATTATAATTATGGAGATATCAGTATTCTGTTTTGACCAAAGGCCATACATAGATGCACCTATAAGAATATTGAATGGAATAAGTAAACATTAGTAAACAATGGAAATCTTTCTTTAGTTTTGGAAACTAATATAGATCAATGCTATTGATTTTTTTCCTATCTACTGTAGGTTCATTTCCCCTAAATGAAAGAGAATCAAATGCTAATTTTTTTGTACAAAAAGCTATTAAATAAACATTTTAAACTTTTTATGCTTGTATCGTAACGCTAACAAGATACGGAAAGAACAATTAACTTACGCAACTGGAGTGGTTGTGTTGTTTGACTCGTAGAAGAACTTTGACTTGATAACATGCCGGCCTGATAGCTAAATTCTGTAAGAAGAAATAGCAATGGATGCCTTTTTTATTCTTCATAAATTGAAAACGAGAGGTCGCGAGATGCGAGACGTCGATTCGTTCGGGAATTTAAAGAATACAAGTTTTCACTTTTTACTCTTAAGCTCTCGACTCAGCACTCGCAAGCAGAGCAATTAAGCGTAAATACTCGAACCTCGATATCTCGTAATCTAAGACCCACTGGAGCGAAAAGCTAAATATTACAGGACGCAGTCTTTGAATACTTATCTTTAATTGAAGCCAACAAAACTCAGAACAAGTTAACAGACTGGCAAGATATGAATAATTGAATTTGAGGTACAAAATTTGAGAAATTCCTAATTCTTTAGGAAAATACTTCTTGGCTGAGAAATACCGATTAACTTGGTATATACTAGTACTATATCAACACAATTTATGTGAAGAAAGAGGTAACAAGAAACTTCAGCTTTTCAAAATATTGAGAAAATAACTGATGAGAAGAAGAAGAAGAAGAGCTGATGAATATTCTGAAATAAAATTAGAATTCACGTGTATTATATCTACTATTAGAAAAATGCCTGGAAGGGTCGAAGCTGATATTTTTGAGGAATTTGAATATCGCAACTTGTTTTTCTCGAACTGCAGGCTCGAAAATAACAGAAGATG
>JAWWLR010044376.1:0-10029 GCA_035041075.1 Acraspis erinacei | reverse complement strand
GTCTGTGCTCATATGTGGGCGAAAGACTAGGACCGAGCGCGCGGCGTGAGGTTAATATATTATCGAGCGCGAAGCGCGAGAACCAACAGTCGCGCGCCGTAGGCGCGCTCAAACTGGCGAGCGAAGCAAGCCGCGCGCAAAGTGGGTGATGAGAATGTGCCCGCGAAGCGGGCGGATTTTTTTAACTTACAATAGGAGCATTTTATGGTGGATGTACAAATTTGGTCGCTAGATCTTTCATTTTATTTTCAGGAATTCTTTACATTAATTTGATTATTGGACTTTAAATAGGATCTTAATATAATTTAAATTTATTGAATTTTAATGTCTATATATATATATATATAACTAATGTACAATAATAATACATGACTAACTGGAAGCTTGATTTAATTTTAATGAGGTTTGTGACTTTTTTTAAATTTTCTAATTCACTGAAAGGGGGTTTATTTTTCCGGAAAAATATTCTCTACAATTCTTCTTTTTCCAACTTTAAAACTAAGTAAATAACCTTAAAATATACTTACGAGCTTAGAAATTGATGCCTTTCAAAAATAATTGTAACGATTTCAGCCATAAGAAGCTTGCAATTAAATAGTCTGAAAAACATTTTTATTATCAATCCTGAAATTTGTATTCGTCATTTTAGGCGAGGTTTATGATTGCAAAGTCACGTTAACATTAAAGTCTCGAACGAGATAAAGTTAGATCAAAAAATATACTTTTGCCAAAGATTTTCTTTTCTATTTCGGACTAGTAAGTATGTTTGTACACACAATGCCATATTACCAACCATATCCTGCGCTAACCGTTTAAACAAATATTGCAGCAAAAAAAGTTCTTGTTAATCAAACTTTATCTCTGTCGAATTTTCAGTTGTTGAACTATGATAAGAATAAAATTCATTATCAAATTTTCAATTTGTACTTAAAATCTTCAGTCATTTAAAAGAAATTTAATTGTAAATATATCCTAATTTTTATAAGATGTCAATTGTAATTTATTATTATTATTATTAATTACTATGGCCAAAAAATATGATCAATATATTCACCCAAGAGGAAGGGTCTTTTTCGAAGAAAAGTTTGATGTTGATTTCGAAATTTCTCTTTATTCTATGCCCAATAAACACCATACTTTTTTCTGAACGAATTTTTGTTCACTTCTCATATTTCTTTAGAATCATTTTAATCTACTTGATTTTCCAGAATTATTTGATATCTTAGATTTCCCTAAATCTCTGACATTCACAAGAGTTTACCATAATTCACTAGATTTCTCTTATATTTCAATAAAATCTTTTGAGTCATCATAGATTGCTTCAATTATCGTGAATTTAGTACCGAGCTCAAGATTTTAAAGTTATTTTATCAATATATCTCGAAAACCCTTTCAGTTATCGGAAAAACAAGGTAGCCTTTGGATTCAGAGTTTTGAAGCTGATCGAAAAAACTACTTCCAAAAAGATATTTTTGATCGCAAAAATAAATAGTTAATTCGTTCTTAACCAGTGATTGTTCAAAATTGTTAAAAACTTAACAAATTAGTGTATAACAACTTGATAAACGTCTGTTTTTTTCTTCAAAAATTAGGTGCAGATGTATTTCCTAAAGACCTTAAGGAATACATGATTTTTTTATATGGTGAACACGAGCCTGTGAAACAAACACATCTTTTGTCATCACCTATCAAAGAACCGAAAGTTGCTGAGCCCCTAAAATTGATGTACCATGGCAATGGTCAACCGTTGGAAACCAAGGACTTTATGGCTTATATAGGCTTGCCAGAGAACAAACAGTATATTTCACCAAATTCGGGTTTAAATCATGCACTCATGGGGGGAACTGACACCTTAAGCGTAGCTGAATATCTTAAACTATACAAGGCTCAAATACGCTTTCAAGGGGATCAAAAATATATAGTTGAGAATTTTCAACAGTACCAACATTCTAACACTGAACATCATAATGTAGGAAAATACGGTCGCCTTTTAGTAAAATCTCCAAAGGGCCGTCTATTTACAGGGTTGATGGAACCAGTAGTCTCTCACACAACCCCTGCAGCGGCACCCAGAGCCTCTTCTTCGACATTTACAAGCCCTTTACCGCAAAAAGACAAGTTTTGGTCACGTTTCACAATCAGGAAAAATTAATTTTCTTGTGACGAAACAAAAGAAGATACAATCTGCGGTTATAGTAAATGTCTCATTCTTAGTTAGCTTTGAACCGCCTGAATTCAATCTTTGTTAAAGTGAGATTATACAGATTGGCGGTTCTAAGCTATTATTAAAGTGGTTGGCTATTTAATTGCAGCGATAATTTTTATATATTCATGAAAGTATACAGTTAACATAAGTGAATACATGTATCTTCGGAAAATTGTTGTGTTCCATCGTATAAATAAATAAACTGTTCACTTAAAAATTTGAAAGTACTTTTTTCCCCGAAGATTGTGTGTGTAGTGACGTTCTAAGAAAAAACCAGAACTTTTTCTGTACCCTGCAATCGTTTGTAGGCGAACTTTTCTAACGTTAAAAAAGAAAGTACAAATTCTTTAGAAACCCTTTTTAGATAAACAGGTCTAGTTTAATCCACCAATCCAGATACAAATTTTGTGAATAGCATTTTTTTATAATTTGCACAGTTTTTGGTTAGGTCTGAAAAAATGTAATGTAAAATAAAAAATTCTATTTTTAAGAAACAATATCCGAGCTACAGATAAAAATGTTAGCAAAAAAAACTTTCATCTCAAAATTTTTGATAATTTACTTTAAACATTTCCTTGCTAAGACGAATGGTTTTTATTTTAATCCTGACAACCCTGTTAACAAAATAAAAATTACATTTTGAGAAAAAACTATAAGATATCCGAAAAATAGTCTGAAAGAAATTTTTGCTTTCAGGAAGACCTAAAAAATCGCTTTTAATGTTTTGCTTTTAATCTTATTGAAAAATTAAAAACCCAAATATATAATATAAATATTTTTACAGAAGACTAATCAATATTCATTTAAACATCTAGAATACTATTGACAAACGAAAATTCAAGTGATTAGCCTAATAAAGTTAGACAAAAAAATTCTTTGAAAAAGGCCTAAGCAATATCTTGTAACTGATGAATGTATTCCTTGCAAATTCGCAAAACCTTTATACTAAATATTATATTTTCAGTTGTAAATTTCATTATTTGCTTTCAAAGTTTAATAATTTTCTTAAAAACGAATCCTTTTTAGTCACAAATTCAATTGGTTTTTAAAAAAATCGTCTTTTTTTGTTGAAAATTCAACTACTTTTGTATTAGTTTTAGCTTTTGATTAAAATTCATATTTTGTTACTGATAGGTTAACTGAAATCTTTTTTTTATGAAAATTACTTTTTTTTTTAAATTGGTCTTTTTCGTTGAAATATTTTGTATTTGTATTTTTGTGTTGAAACATCAAGTAAAATCTTTTTTACTCAAAATTTAACACTTTTCTTGTTAAATTTGTCTTTTTGATTTAAAACTTTACCTTTGTTATAGAATTTTCATTTTCAATGAAAATTTAACAATCTAGTTAAAAGGTCGTACTTTAAGGTTAAAAACCCAATTGTGAAGCAGAAAAACAACTTATTGTTTACAATTCTTATTTTGGTTTCAGAAAGTGAACTCCAATCTTCTTTGGATATAAATTTAACCATTAACATTGTTTTTTTAATTCATCGCGCTTAGAAAAAATTTCATGTTTCTAAAATAAAAATGCAACTGTTCGGTTGAAAATTCAACACTTTTTTTTTAAGTGTGTCTTTTTTATTTAAAAAATTTACCTGCTTTATCAAAAATTACATCTCGCTTGGATGGTTGAAAATATATCGGTTTTGTTGAAATTTTAACTATTTGCTAGAAAATGTACTTTTTGCTTAAATTTAATATTTTGGTGTTGACAAGAAAAAGGGAATCTTTTCTGGATAAAAATAAACTATTAAAAAAAAATCTTAGTTAAAAATTCATAAATTTTAAGATACCTTTCTTCTTCATTAAATAAAAATGCGACTTGTTGGTTAAAAATTAAACTATTTTTTAAGCAAGTAATACTTTTTGGTTAAAAATGTATTATTTTTCAAAAAATCTCATTATTTTGTTGAAAATGTCCTTTTTTTAAATTATATTTTGTCGTTGGTATGAACAATTGAAATGTTTTGGTACCAATCTCATCTTTTTGGGATAAAAATAAAACTATTTGGTGGAGAATTGAACTATTATGTTAAACACTCGTCCTTGTGGTAAACAAATTTGTCTTTTTGTATTGAAAATTCAACTTTTTTTGCACAAACTACTTTTTTGTTGAAAAATTCATATTTTCATTTTGAAAAGTCAAATGGAACCTTATTCGGATGAAAATTAAATTATTTCCTAATGTAACAAAGTAAACCAAAATTCATCTGTTTTAAGAGCAATTTCATATTTTTTTGATATAAATGCAACTTTTTGTCAGAACTTCTTTCAGGTTTAAAAATTTAAAATTTGGATCGCAAAAAGTCATCTGAAATCGCTTGAATTCAATTTTTATTGGAAACATCGTCTGTTTCAGGACAAATTCTATTTTTGTGAAAACGCAACTGTTTTGTTCAAAATTATTCTTAATTTCTTGAGTATTCAACTATTTTATTCCAAAAATTTGGTTTAATCCCTTTTTTTTAAATAATTTTTTGAACATTTATTTTTTTAGTTAAAAATTCATCTCTTTGGTTGGAATTTTAACAGTTGAAGTTAACCAATCAAGACTAATTTTTAGCAAAATATTTTAATCCTCAACAAAAACTGAATATTTTTCAACCAAACTGTTGCATTTTTAACGAAAAACATGAGATTTCTACCAAACAGTTGAATTCTCGAACTATGTGCTTATTCTATTTATTTTTAGGTAATGATTTTATGATTTCCAAAATTTGCTAACTAAATAATGGAACTTTTAAACTAAAAAAAGTTTAATTTTTCACAAACATAGGGTAACTACATTTTTTACGAATCTTTATGGTCAAAGATTAAATTAATATAGTTAAAGATTTATCGTTTTAATTAAAAATTCATTTTTCTGGTTCAAAATGTACCAAATGTATTTTTAAGTAAAAATTAATATTTTGTTGGTTAAAATTCCACTATTTCGTTTAAAATCCACGTATTTTTTAAAAAAAGCGATTATTTTCAGAAAATTATATGTTCCTTTCCAGTGTAATCTTCTTTTTTTAAACCCTAGTATGTCAGTGAAATATTCATCACTTTAGTTGAAAATTCATTTTTTAGATTGGAAGTGAAAGTACTTGGTTGTAATGTAACCCCTTCCTATAAAAATTAATCTTTTGGTTGAAGATTAATCATTTCAAATTAACATTCATCTCATTGTTTGAAAATTAATTTTTTGAATACAAATTCAATTATTTCATTTTTGATTGAAAAATAGGTATTTTTAATTGAAAATTCATATTTTTTGATCGAAATCAATCCTCTTGGTTGAAAATTCATCTTTTTGGCCAAAAATTCAATTATTCAATTTAACGATTTATTATTTTAGTTGGAAATTCATCTTCGTAGTTTAAAAATCTAACAATTCCATTTAACGTTATACAATTTCATTTGAAAAATTAACAGTTTGGTTAAAAATGTAAATCTTTTGTTTTCAAGTTTGTTTTTTCTGCTTGAAAATTCTTCTTTTGTGAAAGGAAATATTTCCAGCTGAAAATTTTACTTATTCGAATTAAATATTCCATAGAATTAGTTAAAAATCGATCAGCTTGGTCAAACATAAATTTATTACTTAAATTTGAGATATTTTAGTTTGGTTGACAATTTATATTTTTCAGAAAAAATTAGTATCATTTTGTTTTTGAAAATTTAACTATTTCAGTTAAAGATTCATTATTTTATTTTATTTTTATTTTTAAGATTTTTGACCAGGTGAATGTATTAATAATTTTCAGGATATTTTTGGTCTGCTGGTCTAGAATTAATTTTTTTTTAATTTTGATTATTAAGATTCATTTTTTTAGGTGAAAATTTAGCAGTTAGTTTGAAAATTGAACTATTTTCTTGAAAGTCCATATTTTTTGTTGAAAATCAATTTTTTTAACTATTTGTTAAAAAATTCCATTTTTCGTATAAATGCATATTTTTTAGTGGACAATTTAAATAATTTTTTTAAACTTCATTTATTTAGCAATTTTTGCTCTGGTAAGGATGTTTTGATGAACCTCATAAATTAAAATAAGTTTTTGCGTTTGGCGTCAAATATGAATTTGTTATTTTCAGATGACTGGAAAAATTGAAAAGCTTGACCATGGGAATGGTCATGAATAGAGGTATAATAACGTTCCATCATTTTTATCCATTTGCACATAGCTTGATACCTGGTAGTTTAATTTAAGCTACTCATATATTAATTAATATACGTATAGCAGGATGAGCCCTGGAGATTTTGATTTTTTACTTCTGGAAAGCACATAGGAAAGATTTAAAGAAGGAAGAACCTTGTTAAGAAGGTTTTTCGTCATTCTGAATAAAGGAAACAAAAAACATGAAAAGAATAAATATTCAATCAAATAACGCGATTGTGTAAAATTTTCGATTGAAGATGAGGAACAATGAGAAGGCATTTTTTTGAAACTAGCACATATACTACATCAGCTCGGTCAACATAACCTACTCACAAGTCATGTTGCTTTAAAATGGAAAAATTAGAAGTATTGATACACTTGATCTACTTTACACTTTTTTAACGAGAAAAATAATCTCTTGAATGTAACTATTTGTTAAATGCTACATTTTCCCATCCCTCTCCTTCTTTTTAACAATTCATCAAGCAAAGATTTACCCCCCTCCCCCCCCTGCCACGATAACGTCAAAAGTACGAACACCCATTTAAGTTAAAATTTCTTCATCGAGTTTAATTTATAAATTTGAAAGACAATTAATGTATTGGTAACATAATAAGTTTAGTACATAAAGGCTTGAGATTGCGAGGCCAAACATATTGCATTTTCAGCAAAATAATTAATTTGCAAATAAAAAAGAGTAAAGATTGAATGCTTGAATTTCCATAAAACAAACAAATTAATTTTTGACCAAACAGTTGCATTCACTACTAAATAGTTGAAATGTTAAGCAAACTATACGATTTTTTTAGAATTCAGTTGGATTTTCAATTCAAAGAGATAAATTTTCTATTTAAAACGACCAATGTTCAACAAAGCAGTTAAATTTTCAACAAAATATTGGAATTTCCAATAAAAATTAGTTTTATCCAAAATTTTTGCATTTTAAAGCAAAGAATCAAATTTTAACGAAAAATACGATTGCGCTATAAAGCAATTGAATTTTTACTAAAAAGTTTATTTTCAAGCAAAGAATTGGAATTTTCTGAGAAAATAAGAAAAAATTCAACCGAAAAGGACGAATTTTTAACGAAGCAATTATATTTTTGGGCCAATTAGTTGAATTTTAAACTAATACCCTATTGAACAATCTGTCGTCGGAAACGACATCGGAAACAGCACCGGAAATGACGTAGGAAATGACATCGGAAACGACGCCGGAAAGTACAACGTAACCAACTTCGGAAACAAAATCGGAATTTGGGATCGGATCCGAAATCGTTTCCGACTTCCTTTTCGGCGTCGTTTCCGGCATCGCTCTCGACTACGGCTTCGGTGTGAATTCTTTTTTAACATGTACTTGTAACATGAAAATTTTCAACATTTGAAGAAAAAAAATATCCATTGATTTAAAAACATATTTGTTTGACATAAATAATGCGCGAGGGTAATTAAGTAGTTCGTACTTTAATTATAATACATATTTACTTAAACGAACAACTGCAATTCCAACTTAAATTACAATTAACATTTTTGTTATTATACATGTTTAATTCAAACAACTCAGATAATTTTAAATATTGATGAACCTGAAACAGAAAAATTCGATGAAAAATCGACCTCCAGTAGGAATGGAAATCGTGTCCGTCGATGGTGAAGTCCACAGCGATGACGACGCTAGCGCAGCATGGACAAATGATTTTTTTATGAAAACTGACATATTTGCACAATTGTACCTCAGAATCTATTCCTCAGATTAACTTGAAACACATATATTTTTATTATGAAGATTAGAACTCTCTCAGAGTAAAAAAGAAATCTTTCGATCCAATAAAAACTTCTATACCAAAATTGTTGTTTAGCAATTGCCATTTTTTAAAGGAAATCTGCTAAACTTTTCATTTGTTTATAAAGAATCATCTAGCCCATCATAAGAATCCGCTTCCCTACAAGCCAAATTTTTCGAATTATCAAATAATGTGCCATGGTTCTAGTCATTTTAAAACTATTTAACTAGCATATTGTGCTTAAAGTTATAAATGTTAAGCTAACCCTAAACAGTTAATACCAATGAGAAAATATTACAAGTGAACAGTTTTATTTTGCTTCAAAGATTAAAATAAACATTCTCTTAATATTACTTCCTCGATTTAAGGTTTTTCATAATAATAATAGTTATTGTTGTTATTCTATAAATAATTATAGATATCAGATATTTATGATAAAAAAAATCTTCTCTACGGAATCGATAATATATCACTTGGTCATTTGGTTGGTAATCTAATAAGAATTGATAATTGTATAAATAATTTAATTAATAAAATAATTATTAAAATAAAAAATGCATTTTAATGTCATAATCTAATTGTTTTCACGTAGCGCGTATGTTTGTATAAGACTATGGCCCAGTCAACATAGGAGTAGGACAAAATTTATATTTGGTAATAAAAAAAACAGTTATAACTTATTTTTTCCTTTTCTTTCCACGATTTGATACTTTTAAAATTGTGTAATTTCTCGAAATTACTTTACGAGCATCCACTAATTACGTCAGGATGGCTTTCAAAATTTTAGGCCTTCTTCTTTCGTATATTTTTATAATTTTTACCTAATATCTAAAAAACGTACCAAGTACTTTCAAACAAAATGAGTTTCCAAGGGATTTCAAAATCTTTAAATATATCAAATGATTTGCAGTATGTGAACTGATTTCATGTGATTTTAAGTTATTTCAAAGGCCTGCAAAAAATGGAGAAATGTTTGCGGGATTCAAGGATATTCCCAAAAATGTTATGAGTTTTATTGTGTTCTCAAGAAATTTAAAAACATTTCAAAAGCGAAAATATTTTCTGGGCATCTGTTTAAGAACCTTGAAATTCATCATAATCTGGTAAAATTCCTTAAAAAATTGATATTGTCTGTAAAAATAATTTGAAATCCTACCCTAAAACCTGTTTAGGATTTTCAATCATTTAGGTCTCCTTGCGATTCTATGAAACACCTGCAAGCTTTCAAATTTTCCCTAAATTCCGTAGAAATTTTGACATTTTAATAGACCTTTGAAATTAATAAAATCTATTGAATTCAGTTGACATACTTTCTAATCACTGGATATGTTGCAAATATTTGGTAATTCTTTGAGATATCATTCATGTTGAACATAATTTATATATTTTTTATTTTTATTATTATTTCCTGGGTTGAGAACGTTGCATCCCCTGACGCTTGGGTGATCCCGTTGCGTCCCCTTATAAGCGTTAAGCGTGACTCCAAAGTCCTCTCCATAGGGAGAGGACCGCTTCCACACTATTGGCCGATATTTCGGACTCATTGATGCAGGAACTGCCTATGAGTGTTACACGTTTTCCCGCAATCACAGGACAGTGACATAGGATATGAGTAGACGTTTCATTATCAATTCCGCACCGACGGCAGAGGGAACTTTCTTCAAGCCCTATCTTATGTCTGTGCTACCGGAGGTTTCTGTGTCCTATACACATTTCTGTTAGGACTTTGAGTTCCTTCCTACCGAGCTTGAGAATTTCCTTCGCTCGTTGAGGGTTTAGCTTTAGGCCTAGGAGTGTTTTAGCCTGTCTGCAGGCAGATATCAGACTCCACTCCTTTTGATGTTCCTCGGTCAGCCAACTGTTAATATCTTCAGTGACTAACCTACTGGAAATACCTA
>JAWWLR010044345.1:0-10030 GCA_035041075.1 Acraspis erinacei | reverse complement strand
AGTTTAATTTAAAAAAAATTAATACTCAAGGAAAAAATTGATTAGTTGATAGTTCAATCTAAAAAGATTTAAATTTTTTATTTAAGACAGTTTCATTTATAAAAAAAAATGTCGAAAAAATAATTAAATCTTCAATCAAAAATATGAATTTTCAACAAGAAGATTAAATTTGTGCAAACAAATTAAATAAATTTGGAACAAAATAGTTACATTTTCAACCAAAGAGATGAATTTTGAACTTAAATTAATAATTTAAAACTAATTATGACCAATTTTTAACGAAAAATGTAGAACTCGAATTTCCAAACTAAAGATTTCAATTTTTAATAAAAAAAATTTTTTTAACAGTTTCATTTATCAAAAAAATCTACACAAAATATTTGCATCCTCAACCAAAAAGATGAATTTTTAACAAGAGAATTCTTCTGCAAAAACTAATTTTCAAATAAAAAAAAACGAATTTTAAAAATTCGTTTAAAAATTAAAAACGTTAAAAAGTATAACTTTTAACCTTCAAGTTTAATTTTAAAAAAATTATTGCTCAACGGAAACTTTATTAGACGATAGTTCAATCTAAAAAGATTTAAATTTTTAATTTAAGACAGTTTCATTTATAAAAAAAAACTTGCAAGAAAATAATTAAATCCTCAACAAAAATATGCGTTTTCAACAAGAAGATTAAATTTTTGCAAACAAATTAAATAAATTTGCAACAAAATAGTTACATTTCCAACCAAAGAGATCAATTTTGAACTTGAATTAATCATTTTTAACTAATTAGGATGAGTTTTTAACGAAAAATGTAGCACTCGAATTTACAAACCAAAAAGATTTCAATTTTTAATTAAAAAATAAAATTAAAAAAACAGTTTCATTTATAAAAAAATCTACACAAAATATTTGCATCCTCAACGAAAAATATGAATTTTTAACAAGAGAATTCTTCTGCAAAAATTAATTTTCAAATAAAATAAGCGAAGTTTTAAGAAAGTAGTATAACTTTTAACCTTCAAGTTTAATTTAAAAAAAATTAATACTCAAGGAAAAAATTGATTAGTTGATAGTTCAATCTAAAAAGATTTAAATTTTAAATTTAAGACAGTTTCATTTATAAATACAATATTTCAACAAAATAATTAAATATTCAATCAACAATATGAATTTTCAACAAGAAGATTAAATTTTTGCAAACAATTAAAATAAATATGCAACAAAATAGATACATTTTCAACCAAAAAGATGAATTTTGAACAAAATAATTATTCTGAAAAAATTAATTTTCAAATAAAATAAGCGAATTTTTAAGAAAGTAGTATAACTTTTAACCTTCAAGTTTAAATTAATTTTTCAACAAGAAGATTAAATTTTTGCAAACAAATTAAATAAATTTGCAACAAAATAGACACATTTTTAACCAAAGAAATGAATTTTGAACTTAAATTAATAATTTTTAACTAATTAGAATTTTCGCATTTCCAAACTAAAAAGATTTCAATTTTTAATAAAAAAAGCATTCATTTTCGAACAAAAATCTACGCAAAATTTTTGAATCCTCAACCAAAAAGATGATTTTTTAACAAAAGAATTATTCTACAAACAAAAATTCAACAAAATAGTTACATTTTTAACCAAAGATTTTTAAATTAAATTCTAAAGGTTTTTAAGTGATCATTAATTTGAAGAAAATATTTGAAAATATCTTTAACATTTCAAATGATTTATTAAAATTCCGAGAAAGAATGCAGATAATAGTAAAGATTTCAAAAAATTTGAAACAAAAAATTCAAAACTGTTCCCAAAATTGGTAAAAATAAATTCACAAATAATTTCATATGTATAAGTTTTAAAAATTTAGAAAATATTTTTAAAAAATTGCAAAAAACAAATTAAAAATATTTTAAAACATTGAAAGATTTTTGAAAATTTATAAAATCTTTTTCAATTTTTTTCAAGCATTTTTAAAAATTTTTAAATATATTTCAAACTGACTCAAGTTTTTCTCCACGGGGAAATTATATTTATAAAATTTTAAACCAAATAAAGAAAGAAACTTCAAAAATAAATAGTGATTTGAAACTTTTATTTTGTATTAAAAATTATGTTTCTCTTAAAATTATAATAAACCGAAAATTTCTTTCTGCTTGACTGAAAAATCTTTTTTGGTTGAAAATTCATTTCTTTTGGTAGAAATTTAATTTTTTTAATTAAAATTGCAACTATTCATACTTTGTAAAAAAATGCACTTTTAGTAGAAAATGAATCATTTCAGTTTAAAATTAACATCTTTGGCTGAAAATGTAACTGTTTTGTTGGAAAAAAAATTTTAATTGAAAATTGATCTTTTTGGTTGAAGATTCAATTATTTCGTTGACATTTTTTCTCAATTAATTGAACTGTTTTTAATTTAAAATCGAAATATTTTTTGATTTAAATATCAACTAATTATATTTTTCGTTGAGAAATCATTTTTTTTTTTTAAATTAAACTTTTAGGTTCAAAGTTATACTACTTTGTTAAAAATGCATCTCTTTGATTAAAAAATGTAACTTTTCCGTTGAAATTTTTTGTTATTTAACTGGTTTTAATTTTTAAAAAATAAGCGAATTTTTAAGAAAGTAGTATAATTTTAACCTTCAAGTTTATTATTTTTTAAAATGAATTCTGAAGCTAAAATGTAGTAGTTGATATTTCAATCCAAAAAGATTTCAACTTTAAATCTAGAACAGTTTAATTCATAACAAAATTAAAAAAAAACAACTAAATAAGATGAATTCTCAACGAAAAATTTAGCATTCGAATTTCCAAACTAAAAAGATTTCAATTTTTAATTTAAAAAAACAGCTTCATTTATAAAAAAAATCTACGAAAATATTTGAATCCTCATCCAGAAATTCAACAAAATAGTTAGATTTTTAACCAAAGAAATAAATTTTTAACTGCAATAATTAATTTTCAAATAAATACGCGAATTTTTAAGAATGTAGTATAACTTTTAACCTTCGAGTTTAATTTAAAAAAAAATGATAGTAAACGAAAAATTTATTAGTTGATAGTTCAATCTAAAAAGATTTAAATTTTAAATTTAAAACAGTTTCATTTATAAACAAAATTTTTCAAAAAAATAATTAAATCCACAACCAAAAAGATAAACTTTCTGCAAAAAAAAAATCTACAAAATTGTTACACTTTGAACGAAAAAGATCAATTTTCAACTAAAAATGATTAAGCTGCATCTAAAAAAGTGAATTTTTAACAAATCATTTAAGTAAATTATTATTTCAAAATAAAAATTATTCTCAATTTTTCCTGGAATTTTAACAAAAATATTGGTCTTCAAACCATTCAAACTACTTAAAAATATTTATAATTATATTTAAAAATCTTTGAAAGCAACATTTTGTTAACAATTTTGGAAATATTTTCAAATTTAAGTTTTCCTCAAATTTGTTTAAACCCTGCGAAAAATTTAGTATTGATAGTTTAATCCAAAAAGATTTAAATTTTGAATAAAAAAAAATTTAATTCATAAAAAAATTAAACAAATATTTGAAACCTCAACAAAAAAAATGAATTTTCAACAAGATTAATTTTCTGCCAAAAACAAGTAATTTAAGTTTTAACCTTCAAGTTTAATTTAAAAAAAATATAGTAGTTGAATTTCCAAACGAAAGAGATTTTAATTTTCAATCAAAAATAGTTAAATTCATAAAAAAAATTTCAACAAAATAATTAAATCCTAACCAAAAAAGATGAATTTTCTGAAAAAAAATCAACAAAATAGTTAAATTTTCAACCAAATAAATAAGTTTTTAATTAAAATGATTAATTTGCAATTTTGAATTTTAAAAAAGTTTAATTTATTTAAAAAAATTAAGAAAATCATTGAATCGGCAACCAAAAAAAAAATGAATTTTCAAAAAGATTAATTTTTTGAACTACAATTTTGAGTCAAAAAACTGTTAAGTAACGACAAAATTTGAACAGAATAATTACATTTTTCAACCAAAGAGATTTAATTTTTAACAAAGTAGTATAAATTTTAACCTAAAAGTTTAATTTTCAAAAAAACAAATTTTCTCAAAGAAAAATTCAGTAATTGATATTTAAATCCAAAAATATTTCGATTTTAAATTAAGAACAGCTCAATTAATTGAGAAAAAACAATGCCAACGAAATAATTGAATCTTCAACCGACAAATTTTCAATTAAAACAAAATTTTTTTTCAACAAGATAGTTATATTTTCAGCCAAAGATATTAATTATAAACTGAAATGATTAATTTTCTACTAAAAAGTGAATTTTTGACAAAGTATGAATTATCAACAAAAAATATAATAATCGTTATTAAAACTAATAAAAAAAACATTTTAATTTTAAATAAAAATGAGTCGAATTCATCGAAAGAGATAAATTTTCAACCAAATAGTTGCAATTTTAATTTAAAAAATTAAATTTCTACCAAAAGAAATGAATTTTCTATTTTTTAAAATATTTATTATCAAAATTAAAATTGTAAGTTTTCCTCAAATTTATTTAAATCCTGCAAAAATTAAAAAAAAATTACGCCTAAAATAAGGTTTAAATAAAAAATTGGAAGCCAAAATAAATGTTTTAAATAACAATTTATTCTTAGTTTTATTCCTTTATATATCAGAAATTAACTATTAATTCTTTTACAGTTAAAAACTGTAAAATTTTATTTTGAAATCTTCCCAAATATTTTTTAAAAATTCATTATTTTTGAAATTTTGTTAAAAGCTTCTAAATAACTTTTAAAATAGTTTGAATTTTTCCTATATTTTTTTTAAAAATTGCCTGAAAATCTTACAGATCTTTTTGACAATTTTAAAAGTCTTTAGGAATTTAAACAACAAATTTTTAATATTAAATATTTTTGTATGTTTTCAAAACTTCTAAATATCGCTTAGAATTATTTGATTTTTTAAATATTTTTTCTTATTCGAAATATTTTTAAATCTCTTAAAACATTTTCTCAAAATTAAGTTTTCAAAAGGAAAAATCAATTGAAATTATCCCCGGAATCATAATAAAAAATTATATTATTATAAAACATTTCAAAATTCTTAAAAACCTTCCAAATATTATTTAAAAATCTACATTTTGTATTTAAAAAAAATATATTTTCAAAACTTCTACAACTTCGAAATAATTCCTAAAAAAAGTTAAAATCCTATAAAAATTAAAAAAAAATCTTCAAATCTTCCAGATTCAAGGTGAGAATACAATTTTCGTAAAGTTAAAAAGGATATAATGATATAAACAAAAGAAAAGTGCCTGAAATCCTGACATATCAAGTATTTTTTTTTTAAATAGATAATTGTCCATAAAAAAAACTATTTAGCTAAATAAGTTTTGCGTAAACAGAATTACTGGAATGTTTTATTTAAAAAAGAAATACCGCTCAGAACCTAGAAAATGTATAATTTTGACATTTATTTCGGAAAACGAGACGATTGAATTTTGAGGTTAGAGCTTGAGTCTAACAACCTTAAAGTAAGAAATGAAACAAAATAAGGGGTATTCAATTATATCGTATTGAAATAAAATTAAATTTAATTCTCTTATTTTGAAGGATTTAATCTGCAAAAAGGCCAGACATGCAGAATCGTAAAACATAACCACAAAAGTTGAGTGTCTTTCTAAAATGTATAAATAAGAGTATATTAGAGAGTTTTACCTTTTTCTTTCCTATTACGACCATTTTGACGGTCCTTAATAATCACTCTGGCGAATATATGTTACTATTAAAAGTCTGATTTTATCATATTTTTTACTTTTTTCACGAAAACGCGAACGAATTCACGCACGTGTTTGACAATATAAGAACGTAATGGACAGAAATATCCCGTACTTCCAAATTCAGGCATACGATCGTACTGCGCATGCGTTGCACCAGCACCAGTTGTGACGTCAGCCGTCAGCTGGCAAGATGTCTGCGAAAATTCAAATTTAATATATGAAAAATAGCTTTTTTGTACAAATTATTAATAAAAGCTTGTAGCCAATTGGGGAAATAGCTAAGTTTTTCTAGCATTGTTTCTTTCTGTAAAAAAATCATACTTTCAAATTGATTTTTAATTCAGCTGTTTTACAGTAAAATGTTATCGGTTGAAAATTTAACTATTTAGTTTGAAAATTTGTCTTTTATTTGTGTTATTTTTTTGTTAAGAACCATACATTTTTTATTTGAAAAATTAAATGATTTTTTAATATTCGGTTGCAATTTTTACTAGTTTAGAAAACTTAGTTTTTCTTTTCTTTAACGTTGATCTTTTTGAATGGAAATTTATTTTAGTTATAAATTCATTTCTTTGGATAGAAATTTAACTAGCTTCTTAAAAATTTAACTACTTTGTTATAAGAAAAATTGTTAATAAAAAATTAATCTCTTAGTTGAAAATTCCACTTTTTAGTAGAAAATTGATCTTTTTATTTCAAAATTCATTATTTGTTATTGAAAATTTAATAATTTTTATCAAATCTCATTTTCTTGTTAAAAATTATTTTTGAACTGAAAAGTAAACTATTTAATTTTTGTTTACAAATTCGTTTTTTTCGATTAAAATTTAACTGTTAAATTTATAATACAATTTTTTTTGTCAAAAATTAATTTTCGAACTGAATAAGGAAGTATCAATATATAAGTTATAAGTTATAAATACTTTGTTAAAAAGTAATTTTTTTAAAAAGAATCATTACTTTAGTCGAAAATCCATCTCTATTGTTAAAAATTCAACTATTCTAATGACAAATTCGTTTTTTTTTTCGAAAATGAATTTCTTTAATAGAAAATTTAACAATTCCATTGTGGATTGAAAATGTTTTCTTTTTAGTTGAAAATTCACTTCTTTTGTTGCAAATTTAACTATATTGATGAGAAATCTTTTTTTTTTTCTCTAAAAATTCCACTATTCCATTTTTAGTTAAATTTTTTAAAATTTAACAATTCTGTTGAAAATTGCTTTTCTTTTAGTAGAAAAATTAATTGTTTTTATTAGAACTTTAAATACAAAAATACTTTCATTGGTTGCAAAGTTAAATATTTTTTTAATAAACCAAAAGAAGATTCAACTATTTCATTAAAGATTTATGTTTTTTTTTATTAAAAACTATTCGTCTTTTTTGAAAAGCAAATCTTCTCGTTTGAAAATTCATCTTTTTTAGTTCAAACTTGTTTTATCGAAAATTCAACTTTTGGGCTTGAAAATTCAAATGTCATCTAAACAAATTTTTATTTATTATTTTTTTGTAATCCGACCATTTTGTTAAAGTCATATTTTTTGGTCAAAAATTCAACTGCTTTTTTAAAAATTCGTCCTTTTGGTTTGAAAAGTAATCTTTTATGGCAATTGCCTAAAAACCAAATTTTCTGTAGTAAAAAGAATTTTCCGGGTTAAAACATCAACTGTATTAAAAAAAAATAAAGTCATCAATTCATGTATTTTGTTGAAAATTCATCTTTTTTAGAAAGCTAATCTTCTTGCTTGAAAATGTATATTTATTAGATAAAAATTGAGCTCTTTGGTCAAAAAATAAATTATTTTATTAAAATTTTAATTATTTTGTTGAAACTTCAACTGTTTTGTTGAAAATTCGTCTTTTGGCATTGCTATTTAAAAATGAAATTATTTAATGAAAAAATTAAACTATTTTGTTTAAAGTTGCATTATTTTCTTGAAAAATCAACTATTTTATTAAATTAATTGGGTTAGAAATATATGTATCTTTTTAAAAAAAATTTAATTATATTTTTTCTCAAATAACCTCCTCTCACTTCGCTCCACTGGGATTAGAACCACAGAACCTCCGATTGCCGATCGGGTGCTTTTCCAATTAAGCTATTAGTGAGATCATTTTTGACTAGATGGAAATACATTTTTTCAAGCTTTTAAATTATACTTTCCTGAAAAAAGATATTCTCACTTCGCTCCACTGGGAAGAAAAAAGAGCTTCTCACTTCGCTCCACTGGGAAGTGAGAAGATCTTTTTTCAGAAAAAGATTATTTAAAAACTTAAAAAACCTTATTTCCGATCTGGTTAAAAATGACAATAAGTATTTTCTGTTATTTGAAATGTTAACTTTACTGAAAATTTTGATTTGCATTTGAACAGATTGTGGAATGACATCTACACTGATCAATAGTAACTACCTCTAATGATATTACAGATTCCTTTAAATAAAGGTATTTTGTCAAAAAATTCATGGTTTTGAAGAAAATTAATCTTTCTTGAAGAAAGGATTTTCTTAAAAGATCGAAAATTCAAATTTTGATCAAAGAAAAAATGATAGAAAATTCCGTTTGGCGCGAAACTATGCAAAGTACGAGTACAGATGAATAAATAAAAATTGTTCTACTAAAAATGATCTGCAAATGCAAAATCATAATAGGGGGTAGGGGGTCAGATGTGTGATTGCGAATGATTACGAATGATTACATGGGGGAGGGGTTAATGTTTCAGTGATTACGTAATCATTTAACACTGAGAGAATCAGAGCAGATGGTTGTGGGGGAGATATTATCGTTTATTATGATTTCCGATGCTTCGGAGATAGCAATAGCTTCCGCAGTGAAGATAGATGCAAGGTTCAAGCGCACAATACCAATTCCAGTTTGACAAGTGTTCTCTTTTTTTGAGCCATCAGTGAAGAAAAGATTTTCGTTTTTAAGATTGTTTTCGACGTATTGTCTAAACTCTAAATTAGGGGAAGGACTTTTTGTAAGGAGTTCTCCCAATTCCAAATTGGTGTTTGGAGATTCAAATTCGAGGGTGTAATGTAGAAAATAGTTGTTAGGGGTATAAGAAAACATAATTTTTGATTCGTATTTTTGAAGATTTATGAAAGATTTTAATAGGTAGAAAGCTTCTCTTACATTGAATGTATTTTGGCGAGCAGTTATTTTTTCTAATCGGTAGAGGGGGTCTAAAATTGGGTGGTCCTCACAAGAGAGGAGTTTAAGAGTGAATTTTCTAGTTAAGAATTGAAATCTGCTGAATAGAGGCGGTTCATTAAGTTCAGAGGACATGAGTGGGATATGGACAAGACTTGAAAACCATATTCGAGGGAGATTCTGATGAGTGAGTAGTAAAGAATGCATAAAGTTTTGAGGCTGGAGTCCCACCAGGTACCTCTGAGAAATTTAATAATATTAATAACCTTGTTAGTTTTTTCGAGTAAGAGAAGGAAGTAAGCGGTCCATGTCAATTCTGAGTCAAATTCTGTCAATTTTCTCGAGTGAAATTGCACTCGATTCGGGTGGAATATGACTCAAAGAAAAAGTGAAAACTCCGCTTCTCTCATTCGGGTGAAACTCCACCTCTCGTTCGAGTGCCTTTCCCACTCAACCCATTCGATCGAATTCTCACTCGAAGACGAGGGAGATATCACTCGAAGTGGGTGAAATATATCAACCGATGTTCGAGTTAATTTTTTCACTCAAGTAATTCGAGCGGTTAATTCAACTCGAAGAAGAGGAAAACATCACTCGAAGTGGGTGAAATAATTCAATCGATGTTCGAGGTAAGGATGCCATAAGCAAATCAAACATGAAGTAGAACAATAAGCGATTTCTTTCTTAAAAGAATGTATTGGCTCTGTAAAGGGCCGATTGTTTTGATGTATAAGAAGTGAAAATTTAAGCTCAGAATTAAACACGCTCTCTTCAAATACTGCGAGCAAACTTGCTGTCCTTAGGCATAATGGAGACCCATGATGCTTCGTGGAGCCCCACAAACTCGAGGAATCCTATTACTGACTCTGCTAAGTCACGAATTATCACTTACGATCACTTTTTTCAACTAAAACTAATAAATCTTAATGACACTAATAACTTTTTAATCACTTTTACACTTTTCGCCACTGTCACGAAACTTTGACGAAACAAAGCTTCGCGTCAGGTGCAAGCTGCTTACTCCAATGATGATAATGGTCGCGCCTTGATCTACTGCGCTTGCGTTAGGGTTGCCACTGTGAGGCGCAGCGATAACTTCTCTCGATCTTCGAGCGAA
>JAWWLR010044305.1:0-10032 GCA_035041075.1 Acraspis erinacei | reverse complement strand
TTTTTAATAGTTTAAAAACCTGGCAGATTACCTACAATAATTACAATAATTTGCAATTTTATATCATATTTTCCACTTTTTGTCAAGATTTTATTGAGACTAAATATTGTTGAAAATAATGATGGATTGTTTCAAGAAATATTTTATTAATATGAAATTATTACTGCCCCTCACTTATTGAAAAGTGGCCCAACTTAAACATTTTAGAAAAAAATGCTTTTTTCTATTATTATTCTAAGAGAATATTATTATAAATAATAATGAATTGTTGAACAAATTGTCAAATTTAATTTGTTATTGCCTCGATATAATTATCTAACTGTGTAAATAGATTTTTACGGTTCTTATCTGTGCTCTGTGTTAAATATTTTCATTTAAAAATGTTTAAAAATATCAAGGAAATATCCTAAAATTATTTAATTTTTCGTATTTTCAAGGAAATGCATCATTGGAAATTGAACAAAAATTTGATTTCCATTTTTTAGAAATGAATGAAAAATCTTAATCACGTATTAGAAATGAAATCATTTGCAATAAAGAAAAAGACAAAATTCTTTTTGTTGTCAACTTTAGGTAAATTTTAAATATTACAATTTTTTATGTTAGTTTTTGACGAAAAAACGTTGATCCTTTCGTCTAAAAGTATTTACGTCCATAAAAATTAAGAAATTTTTTTTTAATAAAAAAAAAAGAATTTGAAAAATTTATAATCGACGTGCACAGTAATCAGAAATTTTTTCGTTTAAAATGTATTACTTGTGTTCCAAAACACTACTTCTAATTTTTTATTATCCAGGAAATATCCTTAAATTATCCAATTTGTAATATTTTCAAGGAAACGGTTCATTAGAAATTAAAAAAAAAACATTTATTTGAATTTTTTCAGAATCAATGAAAATTCTGAATCTCGTGTTAAAAATTACACGATTTGTAATAAAGAAAAATAGAAAATTGTTTTGTTTAAAATCGAAATAGATAAAAAAAATTTTATGAAATATTAGTTTTGTAATTAAAGTTAAAGTAGTTAGTTTTCAAAAGTCTAATTAAAAAATAATAATTTTTAAACGTCTTAAATTTTCTTTGAAACAATTGAAAGTTGAAAATATTTGAGCATAACAAATATTAATATTACAATTCTGGGTTACAAAAATTTTTCATTTTTCAATGAATGATTCAAATGATTGAATTTAAGAGGTTAATAATTGAAAAATTTTCCATTCTTTCGGTGGAAATGGCCTTCAATTTAATGTTTGACCTTAGAACAAATATTTTCAATAAAATTGAATTGTTAAATTAGAAATTGTTGCTTGCAGTGATAATTCAAAATTCTGCAATTCCAGAAGCTTTTTGTTTTCAAGATCCAATTTATTTTTTAATTTGAATTTTTCAAACTAGAATCGGCTATAATTGACAATTATTTAAATAAAAAAGTTTTCAATTTTCAATTATTATTCTATTTAGAACACTTTCTACTAGAAATAAATTCGTTTACATTCTTTTTCGAATTAGACATGTAAAATACACCAGTATAATTTTGCGTTGTCATCATAGTTCAAATAAACTTGTTATCGTACCACATTCTTCAGTGATAACGTTATTCTCGAAATATCTTGACAAGAAATAATTCACAATTCATTGACGGAAATAGTAAAATTATATTAAGCAGTAAAGATTTCTGTTTTAAATTTGTTTAAATAATTTTCAGTATTCTTATGAAAATATATATTATTAAGAATATTAATTTCTTAAATATATTTATATACGAAAAGAATATAAAAATTTATTTAAATCATTATTCAGACTCACGAATTTTAGAATCAAATTGAAATGAAATTTCAAATTATACCAATGGAATAAAAGTTTTCCTATAATTCCTAAACATCCTTCCTTAATTTTATATAAAATGTATCATTTCTAGACATTTTGATCTTTATGAGAACAGAAGAAAATTATTTATGATAAACTTGAGAATTATAGTCCATTTGTTAGATTTTTAAAATAAATTTTTCCATTTTCTTGTCTATTTAATAGTTAAAATTGAAAAAAATTCAAATATTTTCAAACCGCGATAATGAATACTGAAATTTAGAAAAATTGTTTTCGTTAAAAAAATTAAGTTACAAAATATTTTTCAAACAAAATAGTTCAAATTTAAAAAAAGGAATCAATTTTTAGTAAAGAATAAATTCTTAGACAAAGAGTTCGAAATGCAACCCAGAGGTTGCATTTATTAAAAAAAGATATGTTTTTTAAGGTAGAAGATTTATTTTATTTTTTTGTACTTATTATTCAAATTTCAAATAAGAATTTAAACAATATATGCAAATTCAATAATTTATTGAAAAACTACTATTAAACTACTATTAAATCTTCCTTCATAGTACTATTTTATTATTGCTACTATTATATTACTGTATTTTTAATAAATATAATAATGATTAATAAACAATTTTTTTAATTATTTGAAAGGGGGGATTTTCTATTGTCGGGAATTTGACAATGTCGGATATTTAGAAATTTGGAAATTTACTGTCACAAATGTCATTCTTAAGAAATTTGCAAATTCGGAATTTTGATGTATCAGCAATGCCATAATTTCCAACACGGTTTTTGTCAAATATTCTCTTTTTCGGGAATTTCAGAGCCCTTGATATTTATTTTTTGGGATTTTTCATTCGTCCCATAAAATTAATAATTAATTAAAGAAATTAATAACACTCTCGACTACAATTTAAAATATAATTCCGTAAATAAAATTGCGTACACAGTTTTTCCATGATCTCTTTATGCAAGGTAACTCTGTTTTGACAATAACATGTTTTCGTGAATAAACATCGCACTTTTGAAAAGAACCTGTTTTTAGAAAATGAAGGTGACATTTTTTATTATGACCTACTCTTAATTTTTTTATTTCTTATCGCATAAAATTATTCGCCAACTTTAAGTGTGATAACTATTACAATAATTATTAATACTATAATTATATTATAATAATATTTTTAGAATTTTTCGAAAATTTGCAAAAAACATGGTTTCTTTTCAACAAAAAAAAAACCATTCCAACCAAAAATAAAATAACTAAATTTTCAGTCAGATCGAATTCTTCCCTAAAATGATGAGTCTTTAACTAAGAAAATTTATTCCTACCAAAATGCAGAATTTTGGCGTAAAATTTTTTTAATAATTTTTACTGATAATACAAATTGTATAACAAAATATATTAATGTTTACAAACAGTTCATCGCTCAAGTAAAAAATGAATATTTAAATCAATTTAAGAATCTTTAGATGAATTTTTAACTTTTTCAATTCATAATTTTGGACGATAATTAATTTATTTAATTGAAACTTTTACCACTTTTTTATCAATTTCTTTAAATTAATCATTGTGCTTTGAATATGATGTTTTTTGCTGAACATCAAATTCAATTAATTCTTTTGTAATTCAATGAAGAATGGTTTGACAAATTCTTTGAATTTTCATTTTTTCAACAAAATTAAAAATATTTTTAGGAGAGAGAGGGAGAGAGAGAGAGAGAGAATCAGAATACAAACTGATCTTAGTCTACTTATCATTAATTAATTACTTAATCATTACATACAATATTTACCATTTTAATCTAAACGACTTTCGCTTCCTTCTTCTTTCGCTTTTTTTGTAACTCTAATTTGCCATTGTTTTCACAAGCATTCTTTCTCATTCGATCCCCTAGCACCATCCAAATCCTCCGTACATTCTTCTCCTAATCCATCCTCGCCTAGAATCTTGAACACATTCTATGTGCAGCTTCCTTTATGTTTCATTCCTCTGCTGCACCCTTTCCGTACATTCTCCTATGTTTCCTCTTCCCATTCACCCTTACTTGCTTTTTTAATCTAAATCTTGCTATTCTGGTCCATCTTCTCTCTCTCCATCCCTTTACTAAATACTTCGGCACTACCTCCTTCTTTATCATCTTATAACATTTATTTTATTTTGCTTCCTGAATTATCCCCCATCTTTCTATTAATTTTATTTACCTCTCCTTCTTCTGAATTTCTTCATAGTTTACTCCATTCTCGTCTTCTATGTCTCTAGTATTAAAGACCTCCCTCTTTTCTTCAGCCCATCTGGTTAATTGTATCGCCCTCTCTCCCCTCTCTTTTACCACCATCAAAGCCTTTCTCCCTAACTACCCTCCCTTTCTCTCCCAGAGTTTGGTCTCAAATTTCCGTGCCCTCGTTAACGCTCTAATACTCTGCTCCATAACCTATTACCGGCTATACCAGCTTATCAAATAACCACCTTTTACTTCTCCAGTCTTTTTCAACCTCGGTTTTCCTATTCCCCATATCTTTTTCATTACCCCTGCTACTTTTTTATCCTTTCTCTTATATGGGCTCTGTGACCTGCATTCGTTTGCAAGATAAATGCAAAATATTTAAACTCGTTTAATTCTTTTCAGTGTATTCCCTTCCATCTCCCCCTCCATTCTTCCTGTTTTCCCTTTTCTTTTCTAAACCTCATTATCTTTGTCTTTTCTAAATTTAAAGTCAACTTGTCCCCATCGGATTATTTATCTAAACCTGCAATTGAGCCCGCCATCCGTTCTTCATCCTCTGCCATCCACGCTACATTGATAGTGTATGCCTGCTTTTTATCTCGCTAAAATTTTCCAATACTCTCTTTATTAATCACTCTCTTATACCCCTTTTAACCATAAAGTTTTCTATTTAACCTCGGTCCAATAAGCCAAGCGACATCTTTAAATCCACGAACATTGCTATCATTGACCCTTTTTACCTTTTAATCCTCTTATATATTATATAGGTCGGAACATAATTGTTGTCCAACATGCCCATTCATATTCTAAACCGTATTTGATTCGGTGGCACTATCTTTTTTTTCAACTTCTTTCTTCAATCTCTTCGACAAAACAGTCAAATATACTTTATAATGTGTTGGCATCAACGTCACTTTCCTATAATCTTTAACATCCTCTCATTTGCCCTTCTTCACTCATGGTATCACTACTCTTGCTTTCCATAACTTTGGCTACCCCTCTCTTCTCCATACACAATCACACATTATCCATGCCCATTTATTTAGCTCCGTGCCTCCATATTTCGATACTTCATTTGGAATCTCATCTATAACTGGTGCCCTTCTATCTTGCATTATTTCTAACACCTTGACTATTTCTTCCCTTGTTCTGGCTTCTTTCTTATCTATTTCTCTATCATATTTTCCAGCCTTCCTAACTTTTCTCTCTACTTCCCCTAGCAAATCCAAACAATATTTTTTACATTCTACCATTTAAATATCTTGTTTTTCTCCCTTTCTTCTCTCTCTCTCTCTATTTAGCATCTTCCATGCCACTTCTTCCGCTCTAGCCTTCTCAGCATCTACCTCCAATCACTTATTCTCTTCCTCTTTCTTTTGATCACAAAACTCAGTATAATCTTTCTTTTGTGCACTCTAATCGTCTTTTTAGTTCTCCTATCATTCTTTCCATCTCCTCATCCACACTTCCTCTTCCATTTTGATATTTCTGACCTTTTCTCTAAACTGTTCTTTTCCTTTCATTGAACAATCCCCCTTTCGTATACTTTTTACCTTTCCTCTCTTTTTGTTCATATTGCCATTAAGACCTTTCTTCTCCGTATAATGTCACTATTAAGTCCGCCTATACTTCCGTTTGAGATAATCCATCCAATTTCCAACAAGCTCTTTAACAACTTCTTGGAATTCAAGCTGCTAATGTGTCCCCTAAGGGTTTACATTCTCCTGCATATCACCGTTTACATAAACCCCACTATCTTTCACTACTCTCCTCCGAACTTTACCTCTTCTACTATTAATCCATATTTTTACTCTTTCCTCCCTTTCTTATCTGTTCATCTTACGTATTCGTTCCTTATAGCCATCACCATTCCTCACATGGCTCTACCCTATTTATTATTCCTTTTTTTACTCAATCAATATTGCTACGTCCCATTGTGTTAAATTACTCATAAACTCCCTATCCTTTCCCTCCAATCCTCCTATATTCCAGTACATATCCTCTGCGCTTCTTTTCCCTTGCTACACTTCTCAATTTCTCTATCTCTGCCTAATCATCAATCCCCTTTCGTACTTTTTGCACTTCTACCTTCTGGTCCTTCCCATATAATCTTACATACTTTATCACTATGTTTTCTTTTCTTTCTTCACTCTCTTTCATTCGTATTCTTTGTTCTATTTTTCTTAGCCATTGCTTCTCCGTATTCCCACTCTCAGTCGAACCCAAACTCGGATTCTAGCTTTTTATTTTCTTTATCCCACGTTGGAACTCATCTACGTTTTTATTATCATCTTCTTGCTTCGCTATTTTTGTTCCAATGACTGCACCCTCTTCTCTAACTGTTCCCTGACTTCTTTCCATTTCTTTAAATCTTTCCTAAGTTCAGCCATTTCCAACATAATTTCTTTCCTTATTGCCTCTTCCCTTTTCTTTCTTAATCCCAATTACATCTATCGTAACTTCGCAAATTTCTTTCAGTCTTTCCTCTTTCATCGGATCTTTAGTTTCACCTGCTTGAGCCTATATCGTCGTGCTCTTTTCTGCTGCCCCTCTCCCCTCTCTTACTTTTGAAAAAAACTCAATCGATCCCACGCATTTTGCCCTTAATCTCTCCTTTTCTACTTTTTTCTTTTTCTTCCTCCTTGGCTTCCTATATTTAAGCTCCCCTTTCGGTGTAATAAAAACTTTCTGCTGTAAATCCGCTTTTTCCTCGATGTTACTCGCTCCGCGAGCCATGAGTCTAATACAAACGCCCCCGACTTCCATCCTTCCCTGCCTCTATCTATAGTACGTTCAAGACGACCACACGTGTGCACACGGGTGCACCAAAAGCCTTTCAGCGACGTTGGGGGAAAAGTCAGTTCACTCGGTTGAATCGTCCAAGACTCACCAGGGGAAAAAGGGGGGGTCACCCGTGGAGTAACATTTTCCCCCGCTGAAATTAGGTAGGTGAAGATGTGTAATGAGGGCTTTCAGCGTGAAGTATAGTGATAAGTCAATCGTAGTCAAATGGGCACTGATCTTCCTGTAAGGATTATCTATTAATTCACCCAAGAACATGAATTTCTAGCCATGAAAATTAATAATTTTCTAAAAAATAAATTAAATGTTGGCAAAATACATCAATTTTTAACCAAATAGTTGAATCTTCGACTATAAAAGAGTAGTTTCCAACTATATTTCGTATAATTAAATTGAAATTTGAAAAAATTAATTTTAAATAAAACATAAAACAACTTTTTATCCAGATTAAATAACCAAGAAAGTTAGTTTTTTTACCAAACTATTTGATAATAGAAGATAGTTTAAACTGATACACCTGGGTTATGTTTCTGAAATGGGACGATGTATACAAGGCATTCAACTAATTCCTCTACTTGAAAGGAGCTCTTAAGAAATTCATCACAGACAACGAACCAGTATTCCAGAGCAAAAGAACAACCGAACTCTTCGGTAAGATGAAAATGCAGCAAATTAAAATTTCAGCAAACCATTCTGAAAGTAAGGGAATTGCGGGAAGGGCCATACGAACCATCAAAGAATTAGCGAAACCAATACACGATCACTAACAATACTGACAGGAGTAAAAATATACAATTAAAGTCCTCATATGTCAGGAGGAAATCAACGGGCAACGAAGGGAAAGGAATGCAGCGTATCACAGGATGCGCGCGATAAAATTACCCGGGATAAAGAAAGCAATAAAAAGAAAGTAAAGAGAATAGGAAAAGAAGAAGATAATAAAATAGGAGATCTAGTCTTATAACCAGTATAAAACATAAAAATTCTTGGTCAGAAGAATTAGCGATCAGAGATATTAACAAAGATACAGAAACTATTACAGTATTCAGGCGAGGACAATTGCATCTAAGACACGACAACCACGTCAAGGAGTACAAGGTCTCTGAATATGATTAATTTAATTCCAGATCGGGATCGCTGAAGGAGCATACGAAATACAACTGCACATCTAACCAGGAGATCCCAAACTATTGAAAGCATTTCAAGCAATCGCTGCAATTGCGGTTTGTTCAACTTCATAGGTAGCGTAACTAAGATTAGACAAAATCAAACATCCGGAGGCAAACCGGTCTCTCACAATTAGCGAAATCAGCGGGCCGACTCACTGATGCTTTGAATGCACTAATCTTTAACAATAAAACACTGAACTCCTTATTTAATTTGGAAATTCATTTATAAGAAACTTCAAAGGTAATAGAAAATATTGAAACAGCAATATCTTAAGCAAGGACTGCAATCCTCTCGCCAGATTCAATCTCTCCTTCAGATTGCATGAAATCTCTTGGAAAAATAATGGAGACCAGAAAAAACCTGTTGCTTGTATATGCGAATCAATAGCATTGATACAACATTGATAAATAACAGACTAATTTACAGAGTTCACAGGCCGATTCCAGACTCTTTAGAGCACGAGGTATCGCAATACATAGTTCTCCCACTTATTACTTAAACAAAACATTACGTCTTTGACGGTATTCAGGAGAAACCTATTACTTTATCCAAGTTCCGTCTCTCGTTCACTACAGTCGACGTACAACAGTGCAAAGGCAAAGGAGAAATGAAATTCTACACGATCACTGAGCCAGTTAGGAAGATAAATTTGGAAGTTATATTCCGTAATGGATACCAATGGTATACACTAACTCTACATCATATAAAAATCACCATCCGATGACCAATGAAACCAGAGTTCTCTCACATAACCAGAGAAGCCTCAGTCCTAATATTAGAAGATCCTTGTCTGAAAGTCACTGAAAACGAAGCTTTCACAGCAGCAACCCACTATTCCCAAGAGTCACGCATCATAAGCCACGAAATTAAATTTAACTTTTCTAAATTAGAGAATGGCATATTACACACTGAAGACTTACTATTACCAATCTCTTCCAGCAATCGCTTTGATTGGGATACGCTAGCGTAGCAGTCCTGTTATTCACAGCCCTACGAAAATGCGTATTAGGTCAAATACTAAAAAATATTCTGCTCTCCACACCTTGTGGGAAGTGAATCTACAAGTTTAAGGGTCCATCTTAGGTTATCGATGCACTGAAGTGACCTACAGCTATCAGAGTCAGATATAAAGCCACTTCAGTCCCCTTCTTCAAAAAAGATGTCGAGGACGAAATCTAAAATCTTGAAGGAGGAAATGTGAAGGGATCCAAGAAAGACACACCACTGATTAAAACTTTCTATTATAAAGCACGTCTGACCTCCTGGCTTGGGAGCACTTCCCCCTCGTATCTTCAAGAGGACACATCGTCCCAATAAAACGACAATTATCTAACTATAATCTGCCGTACCTATTTTCCTCCTCTGAAGGATTATAGTTTTTTTTAAAATTAAAATGGCTGAATTTCTAGATCACAGAATCTAAAGAAAGTCGAGAAAGAAATATTACACCCGAAGATTTCCCCTATTTCATAACTCGCTCGTTTCGTAATTGTTTAAAATTTCTCAATTAGAAATCATATTGTGACGTAGCAGAATATTTGCAAGTCCCAAGTTTCTTAAATTTCAAGATTCAAATTATTTCGGTTTTTTTTCATTTTAAATAATTTTGTTATCTTACTGCCACCAGTCCAGAAACTACGCGGTTTTCCAATATTTGGGTTTATTATTTAAGATAGTTTAAGCTTAAGAATGGAATCTGCATGATTTTTCATGTTTATTATATGTACCAACCGAAATTGAGGCTATCTTGTAGAATCCTGAAAATTCGAGAACTAATGAGAGATTCAAAAAGCAAATGGGGCCCCTTCTGTAAATTGGAGTGCTTTAACCTATTCAAAATTCCCCGCCAATCCTAGTGCTCTATACCAACCTGTTCCTGTCCTTCTGGTCATAATTGGTGGACAAATAATCACCAAATTCAGAAGAGTTTACTTGGTGTATACAGTGTTTTCCTTGTAGTTACATCCTTGAGAGCCTATTTCGTCTTTTTAAACCATCGCCATATAGTACTGGACCG
>JAWWLR010044272.1:0-10032 GCA_035041075.1 Acraspis erinacei | reverse complement strand
TTATCATAGGGATCCGAGTATACGCTAGATGGCGTCTATGATCCTTCATTTCGAAAGCATTGAGTGTCCACTGCCTGATAATAAACCAAATTGGCAGCGTCGCAAACTTCTGCTTCTCGAGCGGCGGTTCGATAGGTAAACAGTACGTAACCAGCCCGCAGTGCAGCTGCGCGACAGATCGCATGCGATTGGTGGGCGCTCGGTGTGTGTGCACGGATGGCCCGTGCGTGAGCCGTCGCCAGATTACTCCACACGATTTTCTTGTGCGAACAGCTTTAAGTGTATTAGTAGTGTTTACATTTCTCGCTGCAGTTATACTTTTTCCCTCCACTCGATTCTTTCTAACGATGATTCATAATTTTTCGTATAGTGGATTTCAGAATCTCGTATTATTGCTACGAAAATTTGAAAAGATTGTTTTAGTCTTTCGAATTCTTTATGTTAATATCGTCTTGAAACCGCTTGTTTACTTTGATATACTGAATATTAAATATTTACAATTTTTATGCTAAATACTGCAACACTTTTTCCAATTATTATAAAAATAATATGAAATTCTTCAGTTAAAAACCAATATTTCAATTTTTGAAACGTATCACTTTTTTCCGTGTTTTGATATTGTAGAATACTAAAGTTTCAAACTTTTTTATCATTTGTTCAAATGAAAAGTCTCTCAGTGTACTTTAATGTAAATTAAGAAAAAAAAATTTTATTTTGGAGGGGGTAAAAACTTTTAGTATTATACCCGGATTGCCCAAAAAAACTTACCGATAAAAAATATGTTTCCTGTTCTTGCGCATTCGCGAAAAAGCCTAAAAGAAGAAAAAGTAGGGATTTTTCTTTTTCTTTGGTACAAAATCAATTTTTTAGTATAAGAAAAGGATTCTAAGATTTAGTCCCGGATTAAATAATTAAAAATCAGAAGACTTACTAGAAAAATATTTTCTATTTGAATTTGGATCGAAAACACAACATTTTAAAGATTAAAAACGAACTCTGTATTTTTCTAGCAGGTCTTCTTATTTTCAATTTGCTTAAAATTTCTCTAAAATTTCCCCACTCAAATATTACTCAGTTTTTAATTAATATTTTTTGATATCCTCAATTTAAAATGGCTCATTTTATTAAAAGCTCCTATTGGCGATTAATTAATTTAAAATTGTTGGATTGTAAGTGTCTAAATTATTATAAATCGTAGATTTTTTTACATGATTTTGATTAACCAGAAAAAAATAGATTTCTGCCAAGTATTTTCTCTTCTTCATCGTAGTATATGTGTATATAATATTGCAAAAACAATTTCATATAAATATGTAAAAATAAGAATAATTTATTTATGAAAAAGGAAAAATATTTAAATTGAAAAATTATCTGTTAAAGATTGTTTTTGAAAATAAATCCAAAACATTTATAAATGATCTGAGAAGTTCAACAATTTTGAGAAAAATTCAAGATTTAAAATTCAAGATGCGAAATTCAAGAACAAGTCCGATTTTTTTTTAAATTTTAATTTCATACTTTTCAAAGAATTTTGTGTTGATATTAAAAAAACTATTTAAACAAACAAATTCAGATTTAATTATAAGAATGCTTTATTTAAAAAAATAATAAATAACTTTCACGTCTATCAAGTTTAGTTTTATATCAAAAGATCAAAGAAATTAGTTTGTGATAAAACTGAGAAAATTAATTTCCGAGAAATTTAAAAATATTTTTAATTAATTTTGAAAACAGATTTATTTTTGCAGTTTTCTGTTCGCCATTTTTAACTTTTCAACAAAATTTCAAATCTATAATATCAACAAAAATTCTTTAAACCAAATTTTATTTTCTAGCAAAATTTAAGGCGATTACGTTAAAAATAAATTATGAAACTAAAAGAATTAAAAAAATTCTACTAGCAGGCAAATTATTTTTTTTTTATTCTTGGACTGTTCGCATTATCGACTAATTTCCAAAGAATTAATTCCTTTTCTAGCATAATTTGTTTAAAAAAATTCTAGCCTTTTAATATTTGCGTCTTTCAAGATACCATTTTTTTAAAAATAAACTCTTCCACTTTCTGATTTAAAAACTTGTAAGTTACTTTGAAAAATTGGAAACTTAAATTTCGTAATTTTTTACTTTGGAGATTTTCCTCTTTTTAAATAAAAAAATGCGCAATTCTAGAGATTTTATTTGAATTTATTTTATAAAATATCAAAATTTTATGAAGGAATTTTTGGCAACTTAAATTTTAAAAAAATTAAGGATTGCGTAGAATTTCGAACAAATTGATCAAATATATAGTTATTGAAAATTTTGCAATATTTTACTGTAGAAAATTCCAAGAAATCAGTCATTCTCTTTATATTCAGTAGGCTTGGAAATTATTTCTTAAACTGTCAATATTAATCTGAATTTTTAATTGTTTAACCCGGAAGAAAGTAGGGTAATTTTTTATTTAAAGATTTTAATTAAATTTTTGAATTATCTGAAAAATATCGATTTGCTGCTAACTAAACATCTTACAAAAATTTAAAAAAAATGTTTCGGAATCTTGTGAAATTTCTTAAAAAATTGAAAAATTATTTCAAACAAAAAATGATTCAAACTGTTCCGCGGAACCTTAAGAAATGTTTTTTTATTTTCCTAATACCTTTTAATATTTTTGGAAAGCTTTTCCATTTTTTTTTAATGTTGAAAAATCTACGTATTGCTCTAAATTTACTTTACTTAATTTATTTACTAATTATTTGAAATTTAGTCCGGAATTGAAAGAATATTTTTGAATCTCGAAACCTTTAAAAATTCTTGAGAAGCTTTTACAAATTTTCAAAAATTGACATTTTGTCTTAACTTTGTGGAAATTCTAAAAAATGTGAATATTTAAAAAAAATATAAATTTATAATTCATCTAATTTTCTTTTCAAATAATTCAAAGTTTTTTAATTTGTTTAAATCCTGCGAAACTAAAAAAATGTTTCTTAAATCCCAATATTGAAAAATAATTTACAATTAAATTTGTCTGTTTATAAAAAAGTTCAAAAACATACAAAAGTAAATTTAATTAGAATTTATTAGAAGGACTTGAAATTTTTTTATTTAGAAATCTGATTGTGAGGAAATGTCTGATTTTGATTAAGAGGTAAACAAACAGAAAAAAACTAGAAAAACTTATATTCATGCAATGTCGCAAATGATCGTATTTTCGAAAAAAAGTATACGAGAGTACTAATTGAAAGAAAAAGAGATTAATTTTTAATCAAAGATTTGAATTTCTTACAAAAATAATATAATTTTGAACCTAAAACAATGAATTAAATAAAAAAATAGTCGAATTTTTAAGTCAAATCAATTTTAAGCTGATAAAGATCAATTTTATTAAACGAGAATAAGGCAGTTAAATTATCATTCTAAAAATTGATTTTTGTTTTAAAACAAAACAAAGCTTCAACAAAATAAATTAATTTTCATCAAATATTTAAATTTTATACAAAAATAGTTGAATTTTCAACTCAAAATGACTTTTTAACAAAATTCTTGAATTTTCAACAAAATAAATACCAAAAAATAATAAATCTTTTCCGATAAAGGTGAGTTATAAACCAAAACTATGAAGAGTTGCTTTTTAATAATAAAATAGTTAAAGAATTAAATCACTAATTGAAATTTCAATCAAAGAAATAATTTTGTACAAAAAACGAAGAAATTTACAATAAAATTCATAAAATTTTCAATATTTTAACTAAAAACGACGGATTGTTAACTAGTAATCAAATAGTTAAATTTTAGTTTTCACATTTCAATTAGAAATAATTATTTTCAACAAAAGGAACTAATTTTCCATAAAATTATTCAATCTGCGACCATAAAATGAATTTTTAATCAATTATTTTAACTTTCAAACAAGCAGTTTAACTGGAATTAAAAAATAGATTTCGGACTAAAAAATATTTGATTTTATTAAAATAATAAATTCTTAACGAGAAATATAATTATTTATGTTTCAAGCAAATATATTTCAATTCCAAATAAAAATTTCTGAGGTCTACAAAGAAAGAGGAATTTCCAACAAAACAGCTGAATCCTCAACCGATACAGAATAATTGTTAACCATATGCTTGCCTTTTCAATAAAAAAAAATTAAAAAATTGACAACAAATTTTAAATTATTTAAACAACTATTTACATTTTGTACAACAATAAAAGAATTTTAAATAAAAAAGAGAACTTTTTAACAGAACAGTAAAATTCTCAAGCTATATTTTTAAATTTTAAATTAAAAAGGATATATTTTTATAATCCAGAATGGAATCGTTACATTTTTTTATTTAAAACATTTATTTTTAACTAGAAGAAAAACAAATTTTCAAGAAAAAGGTATGAGTTTTCAATAAGAATATTGAATTTTCAGCAGAAGAAGTAAATTTTTAACTAAATAATAAATTTTTAACTGAAATAAATAATTCAAAGCCAAAAAAATAAAAATAGACTTTTGAAACAAAAAAATTATAGAATCAACATTGTTGGATTTCAACTATTAATGGAATTCTTCAATTTTCGGGTACAAAATTAATTTTCAATCCAAAGAAAAACAGTTCCAACAAAATAGTGAAATTTTTAACCCGTAAAATGATTTAAACTATTACTTGAATTTTTTACAAAAAAATTTTAATTTTGAAATAAAAATATAATTTAACAGTTCATCTTATGAACGTTTTTAAATTTGAAATACAATTATTTAATTTCCCATCAAGGAGTCAAATTTTTAATTTTGATCGAAAATAGATGATTTTTTAAGATGAATTTTTAATTCAAAATAAATAACTTTTAACTAAAAATAGTTGGTTTTTCTTACTGGATTCTATAAATTCAGTTTGCATTTAAACAACAAAAAAACATAAAGAGCGAACTATTCCTGAAAAATAGGAATTATTTGTAAAAAGTGAGCAAAGAGAGGGACAGAAAAAAGATCTTGAATTCTGTATTTAGATGCTTTGCTTGCAAAATAATATCCTTAATTTTAATTTTGTTAAGACTTGAAAAAATTATTATTTACATTGATATACCAATGTGTGAGTTCACATTTTTCGTTAAACCTTCCTTCCTGTATTTGTGACGTCATTTTTGAATAGTCCCGGTATAAGAAAATTCCTGAATTTCAATTTTTTTCCAAAAAATTAGATGCAGCCGGTATGATGCCAGCTGGAGGTCAGGGAATATTTCCACCTGGAGGCAAGGGAAAATTTCCACCTGGAGGCCAGGGACAATTACCTCCTCGAATCCCGGGAAAATCTGTAGCTGTAGGCCCTGAAAAAGTAAAGGAAGAAAAAAAGTTTGTTTGGGTATTATTTGAGAATAATGCTATTGTTCAAGCTGAACTCGTGTTTGACGCGCGTGTACCCAAATGGATGGAAAAACCCAATCATGAGTATGAACGCTATTACATGTTTGTAGTAATAGAACACTTCGCTTCTTATGATTCAGTATCTCTCGAACCAATAAACGTGCATGAGATCAACCCTAATAAAACTTTTAAACCGACTAGAGTTGCGATAGATCTTAAGGGCGATGGGGGTTATACGAAACTTCGAAGTAAAGATATCCATCCTTACCATCACGATTTCGATCAACTTGCGGAATTACCATTCGAATCACAGGACAACATTGTCTTTGGCTACGTTTTCATGGCAATAAAAGGAACCAGATCAATTTCCGTGGCCAATTTATACGTTAATAAAAATAAGAAAGCTAAGAATATAGGATCCGCCAGAATGGCATCGATCGCATCAACATCCTCGGGCAGGCAGTAGTTTCACTTGTCAGTTTCTCCGCTAGCCGCGATGTGTAGGCCCATGCCCGACGAGTCCTACTGTAGAAAACTCAAGGTCACATGCAAGAAAAATTACTCTGAGCGAGTTATACTTATCCTATCATGTCGGTTAATTATTATTTTATTATTATTAATTATACGCACGCAAACTTGTAGCTAAGGGGCCCTACTTAAATTACCTAACGGATTATAAGCCCTCGCTAAGATCACCCTTGCCCCTGTAATGAACTGTATCAAAGGAATTCTATCCCCTCCTCCTTTTAATGTACGTAATTTTTGGTTTCCAGAAATGTTTTTTAGTTATTGTTGTTAGAATTAATCAGGGTGTTCGAAAACTTTATTTTAAAAATTCCCTGATTGTTCCTTGACCAGTTTTTCATTTGCCTATTTCATTAATATTCAAATACCAGCATTTTCATCTTGTGAAATTTTTAAATTTATTAATTTATTTTAAACGAAAAAATGTTTTGTCTACTATAAAAGATGCCTTGGTGACAAAATAATTGAATTTTCAACAGAATAATTTAACTTTAGACATAATAGTTGAATTTTTAACTTAGCAGGAGAAACTCAAAACAAAAAAGTGTCATAGTTTATATTTAAATAAAAAAGGAAGACATTTATTTAAGAAAAAAGTATTTTATAAACTTGAAAAGGAATTATCAACAAATAAATATACATAACTACAGAAATAAATAAAACTTTATCTGCATTTTTTAAGCTTCAAGCCAAACGACGATTTTCTCTACAAAAAACTGAATTTTTAAACCAACATCTGACTTCAGAAAAAATTATTTTTTCGCGAAAATGATGCATTTTTACTTTACAAACATGAATTTTCAATTTAAGGAAATTATTTTTCTACTAAAAATCTAGAATTTTCAACCAAAAAAGAGCAATCTTAAAAAAATGGAAAAGTTACGTTTTATGTTAAAAATTAATTTTAATAACAAGAAATTGACTAAACAGTGAAATTTTCAAACAAAAACATATTCCTACAATTCAAACTTTTTTTAAATAATTCAGTTTAACTTTCACCCAAGTAGTTGAATTATCAATTTAAAAAATTATTTGTTAACAAAATATTTAAGCTTTCATTCAAAGAGATGAATTTTCAACGACAATATAAATCATCAAGAAAAAATTATTTCTTAAAAGAAGTGATTCAACAAAATCTTTTAAATAAAATATTTGAATACTCAAGCAAGGACAAAGAAGTTTTAACAAAAAATTTGCATTTTCTTAAAAAAATTATATTGCTACTAAAAAATATGAATCTTTAAATAAAAAAGAAACGTTTTCAAATAAGCACTTGAATTTTCGGTTAGAAAAAATGCGAGTAGACTACTTAGATCAAAATATGCATTTTTTAACAAGAAATAAGTTTCTAAGAAAAAATTTCAATTTTCAATCCAAAAAGACGAATTTTTAAACAAAAAGAATAACTTTTGAACAAAATTGTTAAATTCCCTACTGCATAGTTGCATGTTTATTTGAAAAAGATAAAATTTCTATTGAAACAGATGAATTTTTATTTAGAAAAATAATTTTTAAATAGTTCATTTTTCATCCGGAAAAGATTCCAGTTGACTTGCTAACATCCAAATATGAATTTTACAACAAAAAAAGTAAACTTTTTACGAAATATTTGAATTTGTAACCAAAAAAGATGTATATTTATGAAAATTGTTAATTTTTCAACTAAATAATAAAATTTATAACTTAAAAGATAATATTCAGAAGAAAATTTTTCTGAATTTGTAAAAATTATGTACTTAAGTGAAGAACCTCCTCCCCCTTCCGTAATAAATCGTAAAAAATTGTTCCCCCCTCCACTTTAAAACTGTTACATAATTTAAGTACGGTCCCTAATATACTAAGGCTGGGATTTCACGAGGGCCAACGACCTGCGTGATAGAAAGTGGAGGCCCGGTCCATCCCGATCCGACGAGTCCTACTCTAGTAAGTTCAAGGTCACATGCAAGAGAAATGATCCTGAGCGAGTAATCTTTGCCCTATCATGTCGGGTAATTCTTATTTAATTACTGTTATAAATTTTTAATGTTATTTTAAATATAGGTGTACATTTTAATTTTATAATTAGGCAATAGAATATGATAAACTGGTAATAATCGCGTTTTTTTCTTTCGTTTGTGTATTTTTAATATTTAGCTCTTGATGCAGTTGAAACTCGAATTTTTCGGGTCACTTCTGCTCTTAACTAATAAGTAAAGGACTTCTTTTGTTTATTTAGTTATGTGTATTTTATCTTATAAATAAATAAACTTATCATCAAAACTAATAATCTATCCCTTTAATTCTTCATTTGTTTCGTCCATTTAAGAATAATGCCTTAGTTTCAAGATTCTAATTTAAGAATACCTTAATTTTCAATCAAGTTTTAAATTGTTTAATTTGCAAAGCTTACATTTCAAGATAGTATTATTAAAATAATAAAAATAATTTTAAAAAAAATTTTGCTAATTCGCAAAAACAAAGCATTTATCAATCGATTTCAAATCAATGATTCTTTTTAGGATTCTCACATGCTACTTTCACATACAGTTATTTAAAAAAAATTTTTTAATTCTTCCGCTACAGCTTAAACCAAAAATATTTGTTAATTAGTCTCTGAATAGAAAGTAAAGTCATTTTGTATTCATGGCTTTTAATAAAAATTTTAGAGTCATCTGCAAAATAGTCTCTTGTTTAAAAAAAGTCATTTTTTATAGTAGTAGTTATTGAAAAAGCAAATATTTTCGTAATTTTTTTTTCGTTGCAGCCTAAATCGAAAATATTTATTAATTAATCTCTGAATAGAAAGCAAAGTCATTTTGTGTTCGTCGTTTTTAATTGAAATTTTAAACTTATCTGAAAAATAGTGAATTTAAAAAAAAAAATTTATTTAAAGTTGTACACATTGAGAAAGCAAATATTTTCGATTTTAAATCAAGCTCTTTCAAGAAAATGGGATTCCACAGTTTGTTATGCCTTATCTCGATTCTGTTTATCAATCCAAGCACATTTCAAAAAACTTTTGAAATTCACATGTATGTACTTGCGTTTTTGATAAAAAAAATGTTCTACCAAAAGCGATTATTTTGTATAAATCTTTTATAAAAACTTAAATTTTTTCTAAAATTTAAAAAAATGTTTCACAATTTAAAAAAATGGCCGTTTTCTCTTGAAGTCTTCAGGGACCTTCATTTTCTTTTTAAAACTTTTTGGAATCTTAAAAAAAAATCTAAACCAACTAAATATTTTTTTAATTATTTGGATTGTTTTGTAAAATTGTTTCATGAAAGTACAATTCTGTAAATCAAAAAATATTTTTAATCTGCAAGATTTTTTTCGAAAATTTTAAGAATCTTTTGAAATTTCTAACAATATGTTTAGAATTTCTCTTAAAATCAATATGTGAAAATAAAAAATCGTGTTAGATTTCCCCAGGAATCTAAAGAAAGGGTCCTAGTCTTTCATTTTGAAATTTTTTCAAATTCGCAAAAAGTTTTTCTACAGATGATTTTTTAGGTATAAATTATATTATTAGGGTGAAAATTTAACAATTTTCTCGAAAATACTTCCTTTTTGGTATCAAATTCAATTTATATGTGAAAAATCCGTCTTTTTTATGAAAACTTTTTTTTCCAAAAACTAGTTTTGTTAAAAAACAAAGGACTTCCTAGAAAATTTAATTTTTCTTTAAAATTCCTATTTTTGTGTTGAAAAGTCAATTGAAATCTTTTTTAATGAAAATTCAACACTTTTTTCAATTTGTGTTTTTGTTTTAAAAATTCAACTGTTTTACTAGAATTTTCATTTTTATTTGACAAAAATGCAACTGTTTCGGTAAAAAATTAACTTTTCCGTAGAAAATATATCTTTTTTAAAAATAATTTGTTGTTTTAAAGAGAATTGAAATCTTTTCTGGATGAAAATGCAGCTTACTTTTTAAAAAATTAAAAATGCATCTGCTTCAAGAGAAATTTTTTCTTCCTTTGATAAAAATCCAACTCTTCGGTTAAAATTTAATCTATTTTGTTAAAAATTCGTACTTTGGTTGAAAATTCGACTGTTTTTTTCTTTAAATTTAACTATTTCGTAGAAAGTTTAATTTTTGTTTCAAATTAATATTTTGGTGCTACAAATTTGATATTTTTTGTATAATAATGAAACTATTTGTTAGAGGATTCAACTATTTTCTTAAAAATTCAATT